>JAOQMS010000004.1:37133754-37168193 GCA_027563885.1 Erythroxylum longipes
CGATTGAAATAACCGAACCGAACCGAACTGTAAAATGAACCGAACCGACGGTTTCATCTCACATTTGGTTCGGTTCGGTTTTTTAATAAAATAAAACCGATTATTCGGTTCGGTTCAGTTCAACAGTCAAAAACCGACCGAACCAAACCGTGCTCACTCCTAATAAAAATAACGTCGTTTTATTTAAAAGTTTCAAGCTTCGAATCGAATCTAAGGTTTGAAATTTTGAAAATAAAAATGTTTTAAGTCAAGCTTGAAGTCAAGTTAACTTGGGTCAAATTCATTGAATTCAAACCAAGTTGAGTTGAAATAGACAAATTTTGTCACTCTTAAAATTTTTTAGTTTGACTTGAAATCATCTTGAGCTCCAACTTAAGTGTAATAATTTGAAATTAATCAAACTTGGGATCACCTAAACCTAATCAGGCTCCAACTTAAGCCCAACCCTTACCTGTATACTCTTGCTTCCATTGAAGATGCAGATGAATGTACATGGCCTACCTACCCGTCATTATTGAAGGTGTTCTGTATGTTCACCAGCCTCTCATCCCGTGCCTATCTATAACTAAAGTCACTCTCGATCCCATGAAAGCAAGTGAAGATTCAACAAAGCCAATCAAAATCATCTCTGAACCTAAAATGAAAATGCTGCTTCCATATTGTCCATATGTGATATATATGATCATGGTTTCACTGCACCTGCACATGCATGTCTCATGAATCTGACACTCTTCTCATTATGACTTCAACTCCCCGCAATCCCATGCCCATTCTGCAACTTTAGTAGGGATACTATTGCAGATTCCGATCTAATTTGGATTTCAATTTGTAAACTTCAAACCTGACCAAATCTCAAGCCAAATTTAAGACTATAGTTTCCACATTCTGCAGAAGAAATTGGTAAGGTAACCTGTCAAAAGACGAGATATGGGAACCCACTTTGGAGTTGGATGGTGCACAGAGATTCCTTTGAAGTAAAGTCAGTCTTTTTTATTACGATTATATTTGAATCTCAATAAAAAAAATTTATTTAAACTTAACATCTTGTTTTGTTGAGGGATTAGTAATAGAATGGGATAGAACGTAACACACTTTTATCATTCAATTGAGTGTTTTGTAATGAAATGGAACGAAATGAGATGGAAGCGGAGAGTTTCATATTACATTACATTCCATCATAAACATTGAAAATAAGAAACTTCGGATTTAGAGAGTTTAAGAGGGAATGTAAACTAATAAATACATACTACTTAATATAATAAATTTTTTAATACTAATTATTTCTTCTAACTCTAACCCTCTTTTCTTCAAATTCATTTATTACAGTCCACAAGCTTATTATCCTCAATAATTTTTTATATTATTAATAAAAATTGTATATAATTAATACAAATTAATAAAATTTTTATCAATGAAAAATAAAAATATAAAAAATTATTCTTTAATTATTTTTATATATTTTTATTTATAAATAAAAATATAAATAAATAATTTTTAAATATAAATCACATATAATAGAATAAAATTTATTAAAAAATTAACAATAAATTGTATATAATTAATAATAAAATAATAAAACTTTTATTATTTTAAAATAGAAAATACATAAAAAAACAAGCTACAACCGTGACTTTTAACTGGACATGATTTCTGTTTTAAACTCATAGAATTAATCTCTTGCAACAACCATTTTAATATCATGTGTATATTAGTCATTTATTATACATTCTATTCCATTCTATCCATCTTTCAAATAAGGTTCACTATATTATATTATGAACCCTTCCATCTTTCCCAAATAACTTTTCACTATGTTACGTTCCATTATATTATAAATTATTATATTCTGTTCTATTAATTAACATTCAACTAATAGGTTATAAGTTTTATTAAATTTGGAATTTTTATATAAAATTTTAAATTAGGTTTGGATTCAGATAGCGTAAGTTTGGCCCGGCCATTAAATCCCTATTTCAGAATTAGTTAGTTGTGAAAGCCCAAAGACACGAAAACAGTATCTTTTTATCTTTTGTTATATCCAAACCAAACGCCCAAGTCCCTCCAACTCAGAGATGCTGACCCGCCGACCCTTTGCTTCTCCTCCTCCGTAAGACTTTCCCTCTTGTTAATATTTACATGTGTCTGTCTGTTGAGCTTTCTCTGCTATTTCAATGGTTGCCAACTGTTAGCCTTATCCACACACTATCTTATTTAAACACACCCACTAGTTTCTTCTTTGCTTAGTATGAAAGAACTTGAGTGCAAAGAGAACCCTTCAAACTTTTCTGATTTATTGTTATGCAAGTTGATGAATTTTTTGTTTCTAGATTTGTAGTTCTCCCATATTACTGCGGCTGTGGAGCAACTTATCAATCAAGACATCTCAATTTTGGCCTTTCAAGAGGTATTTATATGAATTAATCCTTTTTGTTTTATCCCTTTGTTTAAGCTCGAATCTTTTAGAGATTTTGACTTGATTCTTTGAGCTTGCTCTGCGGCGGAGAATTCGAATGCTTTCTTTTCAAGCTCACACTTAGTTGTCCAAACTGATGAACTTTGTCATTGAAACAATCAGAAAAACTTGTTGCTGTCTTTACTATTCTGCTCTGTCATTTCTTACATTTCTATGGACGTGTTCCGTTTGTGAAGTTTCATGGAAGACTATATATTTAGGTCAAAAGCATCTCCATGAATTTGCAGCAAGAAGTAACTCCCAAAAGTTCAACGTTTGATTTCATCTTATGTTTTCTTATATAGATACGTGTGTGTGTTTTTTTTGCAGGAACAAGAAAGCTTGAGGTTTCTCCGCTCAAGGCCGGGTTTTGGGACTCTATAAGATCTGGGTAATGTGATTATAGAGTTGTAGAAACAACCTAGTGTAATAGACAGGGAGTTTCGATAGGTTGTGCATTTGTTGTTGGCTGTTTAAATCATAACTTCTGATTCAATTTGTTTCTATAAAGGTTGTTGAGACATGTTGACAGCATAATCAGTACTTCATGCACTGAATATTTGCTTTCCTGGTCCAATTAGTCTTAAATTTTCCCATATTCGTTTTCTTATATCACTGCACAATGTTTCATGTGTCTTGCAATATATTAGGTAATGCAAAGAAAACAGGGGTTTAGCTACTAATTTGGAGGACTACTTGCATTTGAAGTTTGTCATTTGAAATTATTTACTGTCTAGACAATTGATCTAATATATCACTCAATTTCCTTATTTGGAACTGATGAAAACTTTTTTCATTCGGTTCCTAGGGTAGGCATCTGACCATTTAGTCTTTTGCACCTTTAGGATCAGATTTTCCATTTATGACCGTTGGGCTATGGATTTATTGTTCAGCAATGTTGCATTACTTACAAGTTTTTCTTGCACAATGAATTAAAGCTTTATTAAAAGGTGCTTCTTACACTTCTGTTACTATTGCAGGCTTTTAAAGGATAATTCAACTCAAGTCATTGATGAATCATCAATAACTCCTCAGGAAGAGGAAGAACCTTTGCCTGAAGAGTTTGTTCTTGTGGAAAAAGCTGAACCAGATGGAACGATTGAACAAATCTTATTTTCTTCAGGTGGAGATGTGGATGTGTATGAACTTCAATCCTTGTGTGATAAGGTACTTGTTCTCCATTCAGCCTATGTAAATGTTCATTGTAGAGCATATTCCTAAGTGCCAACTTTATTCCAAGACCTTTCAATACACTGACCAACTATCATTAGTTCTGAACTTTGTTAATAAGAGTAAGAGTGTCTTTGTTGCTTTCTTTTTGGGTTTTTTCTTTTCTTATGATTCAGTTGGTTGATAATATTACTATGTTCACGAAATCTTTTCTCTCTTTATAATTTGGTGAATTTCTTGAATAAAGTTTTAAATATGATATATGACCGATTATTCTGTTCAATTGGAACTCATTCTGATGTTTTAACAGGTTGGTTGGCCTAGAAGGCCACTTTCAAAGTTAGCTGCAGCTTTGAAAAATAGCTATATGGTAGCTGCATTACATTCCATACGAAAGTCACCGGGGTCAGGTACTTGGCGTATATGCACCATTGTGAAGTCTTCTTGTCTTGTGAACAATACAATCTAGCTAAGTACTTTCTACATCTAAAATTACTTTATAAACATCTTAGTGTACTTGGAGAAGTTATTTGACAGAGAGGAATGACCGAAAAAAGCTTATCGGAATGGCTCGTGCTACATCTGATCATGCTTTCAATGCTACGATATGGGATGTGCTTGTTGATCCTAGCTATCAGGTACATTTTGTGTTACTTTAAGAATGAATCTAGACGATCACCGCAGTATGCAATTCTGTGTTTGGCCGTGTAGAACAGTGCTCTGCACGAGATAGAGCCCTGGAACAGATATCATATTGGTCTGTTTTGAGATTATAATGCTGTGGCTTTAGGACAAAACTCATAAGTTTCCATTTAGGTATTCTTTTAAGCATGGTGTACAATGAACTATATAAGGACATAGAGCAATTCTGGATATCTAAAAGCATCATTCATGTATCATATACTCATAATAATGCATGAGAACTTGCAAAAAAGAAGTCATGATTGGCTTTAATATAGGGCCAAGGACTCGGCAAGACTCTTATCGAAAAGCTTATTAGGGCTCTTCTACAGAGGGACATAGGGAATATTACACTTTTCGCCGATAGTCAAGGTATGACAATTTATAAACAAGACTAGTACGATTTTAGCTGATCCGATCCGGTGAATTGTTTTGTACCTAAATACTGCTTATACATACAAGTTCAATGTTTTGGTTTGTATCATTAACCTCGTATACGCTTCTTGTTTCTGCAGTGGTGGAGTTCTACCGGAATTTAGGTTTCGAACCTGATCCGGAGGGAATTAAAGGCATGTTTTGGTACCCAAAGTACCAGTAGTCATTTCTTTTGTTGTGGAAGAATTCCAAGTCTCAATCTTTTCAGATTCAAATGGTATTACATGAACTGTGGAGGAATGTGTGTCTAGTTGTATATTGAATACTGATGTATTATAAGCTGCCATTGTTGCCTGATATGATCGAGCTTCAATTTTCTTTTTTTCTGCATTGTAAAATCTAAGAAAATGAGTTATAACTTATTGCGAAAGATTGAATTCCAGTAGTCTGAACATCAATCACTTTATTGTGCTCCTCGAAGTGCAGGTCTTATTGTGTAAAGTTTCTGTTTTGTCTGCTTGTTTGGTTGATTTTGTGCTGGGATGAAATGAGTTGTTTTTCTAACAATTAGTAGAGATGGCACTGAGACTAGACTTGGTCCAATTGGACTGCAACCCAAGCCTAATACGGCGTAGTTTTTGTTAAAATTTAACATTAAATTGATTATTTTGTTTAAACTAGTTCATATTGTGTTAACTCTCTTGAACTAGATTAATTTGAATTTAACTTGTTAGTTTTAGATTGGAATGGTTAACTTTAATATTTCAAATAAATAATATTATTTTTAAAATTTAAATTTAAGAAATTAATGAACTTTAGTCGAGCGAGCCTCGTCCTTATGTGTAGAGATATCAATTGGCTCCGGCCTGGGTTGCTCTTGACTTGGCCTGGCCCACTCGACCCCTGATTATGGTGGCTCGTGGCTCGGTCTGACCTCGAGCTAGAGCTGATCTGTTTGTGGGTTGGGCTAATCGGACACATGATTTTTTTTAATAAAAACTTTTAAAATAATATAATTTTTAACAAAATGACGTTCAGCCTGACCTCAGCTCGTGGCTCAGCCGAGCCGATCATAACCTGCCATTCTAGTCAAATTAAGGCAAGATCAGGCCGTACCAGCCCTTTTGTCATCTCTACTTATGTACAGATATTACCAATCGTTTCTAAATTCTATGCTTACCATTGGTTCGTACTTCGTAATTGTTTTCCCTCGCTTCTTCTTGCATTCTTTATTTGCTTCATTTCTCTCTCTTTCTCCTCTGCTTGTCGATGTCGATCATCAGCTCACCATAGTCAATTTGTTATATTTTAGTGATCGATTTCAAGAATCTGAGAAATTGCCAATCGATGTGATAAATGTATTTTCAGTTTCGTTAATCGCTGAAACCATAACGCAAGACACTGGAAGCGGCTGAGGAGACGGTCGCCACCTGTTTCAATGGGTTAGGTGAGCCATTGAGTTCCTTTTTCTTCTGTCCTTACATTATGTTATCATGTTGAAGTAGAGAGACAGATAGGTTTGTTCTTGTAACGAGGTCCTGGATTCCTGAAACAAGTAACTTTGCAAAGAAATTGTTTGCTTCTTTATTATGAAAAGATGTTGGAATTGTAACTTTTGTTATTTCTCAATCTCGTTGTTACTTTGCCTTTTTCTCACACTGCATCGTTAAATGTTTGAAGATTTTCTTATTTAACATTTTTTGCTTTCGTTTCAGTATGTCCTTTTGTTTTGTCCTCTATTTCTGATTTGGAGTCCATCAATATCTTGATTTCTTCTTGTTGTTATTTCTAGCGATGATTATTTGACTTTTGGTTTCGATTGTGGATTATTCATTAGCATCTTCGTTAAGTAATCAACGTCGTTTCCAGTTCTCTGTGTATAGTAATATTTGTTCAAACTGTTTGTGGAAAGAAAACAGAGGGAAAAAAGAAACATCTCAAGATAT
Source organism: Erythroxylum longipes (assembly GCA_027563885.1). Lineage (NCBI taxonomy): Eukaryota > Viridiplantae > Streptophyta > Magnoliopsida > Malpighiales > Erythroxylaceae > Erythroxylum > Erythroxylum longipes. The sequence continues at coordinate 37,140,379 of JAOQMS010000004.1, forward strand.
TAGTTTTCTGTTCATAAGAGAGACATCACAAATGGAAGTTGAGTGGATTTTCATCATGAGACGTCACACATATTATGTATCGTGTATGTAAAATCACGCCTTACTCTATATGCCTCTCAGCCTCTGCTTCACTCAACTTGACTCAGAGTACTATATGTGCTTATCTCCATTCTATTTGTGCAGCTTAAGAGGGAGAGAAAACAGGGAAAAAAATTAATAAACATATTAACATCACGTGATTGCTTTGATTTATAGAACTGACACTGCCTTCTTCTGAAAATGAATAAGAATGTATATGAGACCAAGCAATGACTTAACCCATTCTGTAGTATTATAGGGTTCGCGTTTGTTTCTTATATTATTCATTTTCCTTGATTGACGTTAGATAAACTCATCCATGAGCTCTAATGACATATTTCTATTTAGAAAAAGAAGGATAGCTCTTGATTTGGTTAACTAGACGGACATAGTTGTCTTAGTTGTTTTCGTCAAAGATTCATCCATAGATAATCTGAATATAATGGGTTCTGGACCAAAGACAAAGCAATTAGTAATAACGTGTGTGCTAATACTTCATATTAATAACAATCTGTTAACACTATGTCTATTTTCTTTCATCATGAGACATCACACATATTGTGTATCGCGTATGTAACATCGCGTCTTACTATATATGCCTCTCAATCTCTGCTTTACTCAGCGTGACTCGCTGTCTACTATACGTGCTTACTCCATTCTATTTGTGCAGCTTAAGAGGCAGAGAAAACAGGGACAAAATTAATAAACAAATAACATCACGTGATTGCTTTGATTTATACAACTGAAACTTCCTTTTTCTGAAAAACGAATAGAGTGTGTATGAAGCTAAGCAATCACTTCTGCTTTTAGCTAATTCAATTGACTTAATCCTTTTCGGATTTAAAGTTTTGATGCTTTTTCTTTTTTCCAACCTCCTATTAGGTGAATTATCATTAGTTTCTACATTGTCTTCTTGCCTTATCTTATTTATTTTTCTCCGTCTTTATGTTGGATAAACTCATCCAAGAGCTCTAATGACATTCTTCTATTTAGAAAAAATAGCAGCAGCTCTTTATTTGGTTGGCTGAAATGGATAGAGTTGTCTTAGTCTTCATTGTAGGTTTTGCCAAGAATCCATTGATAGTTACAACACGGGGAATCTAGCGGATTCTAATTAAGGACCTTAGACAAAGTAAGGACGTGTGTGCTGATATTTCATATTAGCAACAATCTGTTAACACTATAATCCTTCTGCATGAACATGAGTTATCTCCTATTGGTACTGACTTATATATATAACACACTAATTTCAGGACGACTCCGAGAATCTAGCGATAATGATCAACGGATGAAGCTTTCAGATAACTTGCCCTTCATTCAATGCAACAAAGTGCGATAAAGCTTGGGACGACTACTTGATATATCATCTGGAAGGGCTGCTGCTCTTTTCTGGAATTGAATACATTGATAGGTTATAGCATGTGGAAGGGCTGCTGCTCTTTTCTGGAATTGAATACATTGTTAGGTCTATCAATCACTATAGTCATGTTAATGTTATGTAAATTTAACCTTGCATTGAATTCCAGATTTCGCCATTTCATATGACCAATTATAACATGTCAGGCACTTATGTAATACATACATATTGAAGGTGTTTAGCAAATAACTTATTAGCTGCTTATTGACTAAAAGTTAGCTTTTTGATCATCTTAAAAAGTTATTGATGTGTTTGATAAATGACTTATTAACTTGTTTAATCCCAATAAGCTAATTTTTAAAAGCTCCATAAGAGGAGCTTTTAGAGTTAGCTATTTGTATAATGACAATATTGTTCTACAATTTACTCTCTACTTTTGATCTATGTGTTTTCAAAGTTGACTTTTTTTATCGTACAATTAAAAATATCATAATATTAATTAAATTTTTTAATCTTTATTTAATTTTTTAATATTAGATTACAATTAAAAATACCATAATATTAAGTTTTTGAATAGAAAGAGTCACATCAAATTAATATTTTTAGTATATAATTCCTATATATTGTATCTGTGTTATACTATAATTATAGATATTTTTAATTTATTAAATAATAAAATTCATACATATTATATGAAAAATTATTAATATGATATAGCTCGTTGCATCATTTATATTATTAGAGAATTTAACGTTGGATTATTATTATTATTATTATTATTATTATTATTAAAGTTATAAACTTACTTTTTGTAAAATTAAATATTTAAATTTAAATTCTTAGAAGAATATTCAACGAAATATTAAGAAATATAATATTTATGCTTTTATAATTTTTAAAAAATTATATCCTCATAAGTCATTTTACATATCAACAGCTAATACTAAATAGTTAATTTTACCAAACATCTTTAATAAACAATTGATGTTATCCGCATGTCAAATTAGTTAATATAATCAGTTATTAGCTAACTGTTGATAGAATCAACTAACAACTAATGCAATCCACTGTTTACCAAACAAGGTCATTGTCTGCGTTATGATCTGTTTCACACTCCTAAATTTTCTTTACGAGGATTTAAAAATCAATTCACAGCCTTTGAATTTATGAACCAGTGGTAACAGTAATGTGTAGGTTGGGCTGGTGATTCACTTGTATGTGGGCCGGTCTGGTACTCCATTAATACGTGGACAGGACTAGTGCTTCCTAAGTGTGTGAGCTAAGCAAACCAGAGCTAAGCAAACCACCCATAAGAATCCTATGCATTACGGGAGCACCAGCCTACACACAATAAGGTATGACTCATTTTTTAAAAGCTTTTTTTTATTGGAACTTATTCTCTTTGGGAGATTCCACCTTTTGTCAAATCTCTCTTATCTTATGAGAATTTGTGTTGGGTGAAACGATTGTTGGGCTGTTTATAAATGAGTTGGGCTGGTGCTTTCTAAATAAGCGGGCTAGGCTGGTTCTTCTTTAACTTGAGCTGTGATGGATCTGCAAGGGTTGAGCTGCTGCTTCTTAAGTACTTGGGCTAAGCTGGTTATACATGAGTTGGGCCGGCAATTTAGCACAACAGTTGACTGATTCTTTAATGTTTGAGCTGGGCTGCGCTGGTTATACATGATAGGGCTAGTGCTTCTTAAGTGCGTGGGCTGGCTGTTATTGTTTACTTAATGGTCCGGACTTGTTATACATGGATTGGGCTTGTTCTTGTTCAATACTTGCGCTTCGTTTATTCCTATTCAGTATGTGGGCTGGGCTGCTTATTCATGTGCTGGGCTTGTACTTCTTCAATGAGTGGGCTGGGCTGCTTGGATATGGGTTGTGCTTGTACTTGGGCTGGTCTATTTATATATAGTTGGGCTTCTGCTTCTTTATGCATGGGTTAGGCTAGTTCTTCAGTACTTGGGCAAGGCTACTTGGTTCATTGATTGAGCTTGTATTTCATCAGTACTGGGCTTGGGCTTTTTAATGTTTGGGCTGGGCTCGTTTTTTAGTCTTGGGCTGAGATGTTTGTTCATTGGTGGTGTTTTCCAGTGTAGGTGACCCGGTTCTTTAGTGATTAGGCTGGACTTCTTATACATGATTCTTTATTGCATGGGGTGGGCTGGTTCTTCTAGTGCCCAGGCTCTGTGTGGGCTGGTGCTTCTTCACGCTTTGGCTGGTTGGTAATTCATGGGCTGGGCTGTCATTAAATAGGATTGGATGGTATTGTTCTTTTTTAGGCTAATTCTACTAAATTTCATGGGCTTAGTAAGTGCTACCGAAGTACGTGGGCTGGACACTGGTCACGTAATAAAAGAGTTCGTTATCTTTTAATATCTCCTCAAAACCGATTGTCTACATGTTACATGAATGCGATGTTTAAGACATTCCCTATTCTTAAAACAGATTATCCAATCATTACTTATAGCATCCCACTACTATAGGGCATATGCCCGACATTCTTCAAAATATTATAGCACATATCTTGCAGGAATGACATGTTAGAGTAATTTCATAAACTTATATGGCATCAAACAAAGAACGCAATGCTTAAAAAATTAACTCCTCATTTCATTAATTAACAAAAGTTACATTGTAGCAGTATTTTTATTTAACAAATATTTACAATATCATAAACATCTCTCTTTATACAAAAGATCTACATATAAAGGAAACTACTTAAACATAACTACAAATCCTCAAATGCCAACTGATAGATTTTAGCCATAACTTAATCCAAATCGATCTCCTAGAATACTTTAAGAATTAGGTTTCCTGTCTCGTACCTGAAAAGTCACGTTACAATTTTGATGAGTTTTGCTGATGGTTTCACTCATTCAACACCTCAAACATAACAGATATAAACCAATTACACAATAGTCTTCATTTCAGCAAATCATATCATCTTTCAGGTAACATCATCATCTATCTTAGTTAATCATTTTATCAAAAGTACACAAGTGAGGCATATCACACTATCATCACAATTCAGAAATATTCTCATAATCATATAGTTCATAATCATGTAGTAATATAGACGCTTATGGGACTCTACTCTCTTTATTATTTGTTGCGACCGAATGCCTATAGATATAAATACAGATATTGACTCGTATTGGGTTCAATCAGATACAGAAATCACAGAACAAAACTCTACGTGCAGAATTCTGAGCTTAAAACTCTTTCAGACTAGCTACTCTGATCACAACACTTTTATCTGATCATAAATTTAATGTAATGTATCAAACCACAGAATATGTCATGAACAACAATTACTTGTAATACGCAGACATAATCTCATATTCATCAGACCTCAGTTCAGCATTCAACTTTCGTTGAGTATTAAAAAATCATTCAAAATTCATATGCAAACAGATATCATTTAGATTACAATCCAAACATAACACTTCCAATACATTCCTAAATATCAATCTCCTTGGACCTCAACTTTCGGAATTATCACAATCAAGTCATTAATAGTTCAATATATGGGAATTAAACAGAAACAGAAATAAATTAATCCTAGTGATATCATCTAAGTTGACTCATAATACGCTCCCGTATATGTTATTGCCTGGATAGTCTGGTAATGTCTTGTCGATGGGGTTTGACTTGAGCGTCTAAATACACATACATTGTGCATATTACTATCATGATCAAACAAATACATATTCAATTATGCAAATATATATATATATGTGTGTGTGTGTGTGTGTGTGTGTGTGTGTGTGTGTGTGTGTGTGTGTTATGTCAATGCATGCCTAATGACTATCCCGGGTATGTTTCCTTAATCATAATTCATAATCATTCACATATTATCACTTGGATATGTCTTGTTTACATTTAGGTTAATACCTTAAGTAGACTTGATCATGCTCCATTCATTAATCATACATTAACTAACTCTTTTCTAGTAATACAAATACTTTACAAAATTTAAAATTCTCATTCATTCATTCTTAATGCATTATTAATATCCTGTAGAATACATTTGGACTCATATGAATATCTTCATTCCTTTGGACTCGTATGAATATCTTCATTCCTTTAATACTCCTTCATTCCAAACTTAGATGCATTACTATCAAACATTCTTTTCCTTAAAGTATGACATCAATTATCAATCAAAACTTATCACACATTTAACCAACTTTTTCAACATCAAATTATGTTCATTTTAAACCTTCATCAAGTCCAAATGCATGATAATTAAGTACTTTATCTTTAATTGGTTCAAAAATTACAAAGAAGAACATTTTTTTTTTACTACCATGCCATTCCCACGATCGTGTATGGCTTCCCACGATCGTGAGATGGGTTATTCAAAAGTTCCTATCCAATTCCTTTATTAGTCTTCCAAATTTTCTTGTGACAGATTTCGGGTCAATTTTGTATGACCATTTTGACATAGAAACTAAGATTTCTAGGTAATATATTATTCTAAGCAAATATTCTTGTATGTCTTAAGTTTCTTTGAATCAACTTGTATACCTTGTCCAAACACTATGTAACCTAAAAATACTACTTGATCCACCCAAAATTCACAATTACTAAGCTTGGCATACAATTGTTTCTCTCTCATTATCTATAAAATCAATCTCAATGCTCTAAATATTCTTCTCTACACTTCGAATACACCAAGATATCATCAATAAACACAATCATAAAACGATCTAAAGAAGATTAGAATACTTTATTCATTAATGCCATAAAAGCAGCTAGGGCATTCGTCAACCTAAATAGCATGACCAAAAAACTCGAAGTGCCCATATCTCATTCTAAATGCACTCTTCGGTACACCAGCCTCAGCCATCTTCAACTGATAGTACTGTGACCTCAAATCAATTTTAGTGAATACCTGAGCTTCCTATAATTAATCAAACAAGTCATCTATCCTTGGTAGAGGATACTTGTTCTTTACTGTCACCCGATTCAACTGTCGATAATCAATACATAACTTCAGAGTTCCATCTTTCTTCTTTACAAATAATACCAGAGCTCTTCAAGGTAACACACTGGGCCTGATGAAACTCTTATCTAACAACTCTTGAAACTGAGTTTTCAATTCCTTCAGTTCTACAGGTATCATCTTATATGGAGGAATTGATACAGGAGCGGTACCGGGAACAACGTCTATTGTAAACTCTGTTTCCCTTTCTGGAGGTAAACCTGGTAGTTCTACAGGAAACACATTCAGAAAATCTCTAACAACAAGTATATCCTGAATGGTTTGTTCAATATGAGTATTAACCAAGTGAGCCAGATAAGCTTCATAACCTCCTCGCATCAATCTCAAAGCACTCATAAATGAAATTAATTAGGCTGACACTTCTTAACTAACTCCTCGAAACACTACTCTCGGCTGATTAGGGAATTCAAGAACTACCTCTTTAGTGTAAAAATTCATAATGGCCCTATAAGCAGTGATCCAATGTGATCAATCCCAACTGCAATATGAGGTCTTATCTCTCTCAACTGCAATATGATCAAATCAACTTCTAACTCTGCCTGATCAATCCCAACTATGCACCCTTTACATACCTCACCAATTACTGTAATACTACCTACTGGAGTACTTACCACTAAACCACAATTCAACATTTTTCTATCACAATACAGTTTAGATGTCAGGTGCGATGCGATGAATAAATGTGTAGATCCTGGATATACTAATGCAAATGCTTAAAAATTAAAAAATACAACACACCTGCTACCACATCTGGGGAGTTCTGCGCCTCCTGTCTAGTAATGACATAGACCCTGGCCTGAGACTGCAGCTAGTTACTCCGCACCTCAGTCCTGACACTGTACCCTGCTAATTGTGTCTTGCCTCTACCTCTGCCTCTCTATACTGATCCAGTAGCTCTACTCTGTTGGACCATCGTCTCAGTCACTGTTCCTCTTTCCATTCTAGACTGTGGTCCCAAAGTCTCGGGACAATCTCGAATCTGATGCTCAACAGAACCACATCGGTAACAAGCTCCTGATAATCTCCTACACTCTCCACCATGCTTTTTACCACAGTGTTCGCACTCAGGCATCTGGTGGAACTGCCAGGAGGGAACTTGTCCTCTACCTCTATCGGCCTGAACAAATCCATCTCTAGATCGAAACCCCGATTGTTTTAATCTAGTCTGGAATCGAAGAGATCGGTTTTGGCGCTTACTAAAGCTTCTACCAGAATCAGCCCGAGATTCACTCTGTCTCTTCACTCCAGTCTCTTCTCTATACTCTCCCTGACTATCCTTCAACAACTGTTCCATTCTGATCGAGGCCGCTCGTAGTTCCGTAAAATTGCCCAAATTAGAAATGACTAGCCTCGTTTTGATGTCCATATTTAACCCATCTTCAAACCTTCTACACTTATCCTCTTCAGTAAGAATCAAGGCAGTTGCGTACCTCATCAATTCGTTAAATTTTATCTCATATTCTCTTACTGAGAGACGTCCTTGTTTTAGATCTAAAAATTCTTTCATCTTTTTGTCCAAATAAATCTTTGGCACGTAATTGTCTCGAAACACCCTCAGAAAGTCTTCCCAAGTCAAACTACAAGGCCTGATGGCACTGCCTGGAATAGTCTTCCACCATTGATATGCTGGACCTTGCAATAGGGAAACTGCATAATCGAACCTCTCATCTAACTCGCAGTCCATCTGATCGAACACTCTTTCAATTCTTTCTAACCACTCTTCTGCCTCAGCAGGATCTGTGCTTCCGTAGAAGTCCATAGCTCCCCATTTTCTAAGCTTATCGTATCTCTTTTCCCTCATCTTAGGGATTCTTAGAGGCATTTGTACAAACCCAGGTACAAGAGACTCTCTATTGGCTCTTATAGATTCTATGTCAGCTGACTCTCTAACTTGATGGCCTATAGCAGATGACCTGTAACAAAAATAGTTGTGATCACTTTCCAAATCTCTCACTATTTATCATGTCTAAATGTCCTTATATAGTCCTATGGATATCAAACCATGCTCTAATGCTACTTTTATGAAGGCCTTCATTGGTTATGATTAAATAGGCATGGCTAAGTTGAATTCTATCATCTAAAAGCAAACCAAATTGATTCAATTAAAATTTATTTACTTGAAAAAGTATACCACAAATATGAATTGAAATGACGTCAACTAAACCAACTACAATGTTTAAAAGCGACTTGGACCAAAGAAATGGAAGGCCTAGGTAAGCTATGAATTGGGAAATTTCGTTGAGCATGCATGTAAGCTCCACAATGTGAAGATAGAAAAAGCTAAAGCAACGAAAATCAACAAATGTTGATGCTACACTGTTTTGATAAAGATATTTTTCAAATATAGAAAAGAATGACAACGGATCCTTCAAGAAATGAATACACCTTTTTGGAGGAAGGATAATACTACAAACAAAAGTAATGCAATTATGATTTCGACCTCTTCATTGCATAGTCTGAAAACGTATTTATAAAATTAATCAGAATTCTTCTTTCCAAGCTAAGTGAAATTCGATCAAACAAGATTGAGAGCTTGTGAAAAAACTTTTAAAAAAAGATGCATATATGTATATATATCTAAATACAAACAAATTTATGCACAAATAATATATAATACTTGAGAGGATATTGCTTCAAAATCACTGGAAAACGTTTGTATTTTCGCCTCCTCGAATATCTGAGGAACCATAATTAAGGAATTCAGCAACTTATTTGGCATATTGCTCCTGTTAAACTACATCTGTATAAAATTAAGGAAGACTGTGTCCTGTAGGCTGAGTTTTATTAACAGAAACTCTTACATCATTTATCATAAAAAAAGAGTGAGAATGGTAACAGAAAATATTACATTCGTAATCAGTGTATAGCTCAACTTGTATCCTTATTGTAAACAGGATCACTAAGCCACGAAAGCAAAAAGTCATTTACTTATCACCAACAATATAACGACAAAAGACTCACCGCATTTGATATCTAACTTTTGAAACCGATACTAAAACCACCTCGCCGTAGATAAATCTGATCCATTAAACTTCATTTCATAGAAAGCGATCTCACTTCTCAAGGCAAGCCCCAAATGAATTCGAATATTCTCACAAAAAACAGACATGTGAACTCAAAGCCTTCGGTTTTCACATTCGAAAGGATCCTTCCGCAACAGATTTCTGAAAATAATGTAGAGAACTCATAATTATAATAGTTCATGTAAACGGCATCATAACGTAACTCAAGCAAAAAGGAAAAAGGTTTTCGCGAAACATGAATCTAAATTATATCATAACATCATAACGCAACCTAAGTACCTAACCCTAAACGATCATGTTTCTCACACAATAAACTATCAGAGACCAGAATTAAAACATGTAGTTTCTACCTTTTCAATAATCTTAATCTGAGATCAACTAAAAGGAAAATGCACAAGTTTAGTGGCGTCAATTCGGTTATTCTCACCTAATTCACACCTCTTAGGCTTCCTATTTCGGAGCTAGGACTCTCCGTTTGATCCAATCGGCCATGAAAGCAATGGCGATAAGACAAGAATTGAATATCGAAAGGAGAAGGGACGAAACTTTGAATAGGGTGAGGGGAATGTAACCGTATAACCGTATTTATACCTTCTAATTCCCACAGCCATAGAACTTATATCTCTCTAGGCGTAGAAAGTTCGGGCCCAATGCGTATATGGGACTGACGGGCGTTACGCTGTATGTTTTATGCAAGCTAATTGGGGATCACAAAATTAGCTCAGCCCGGTTCGAGTTGACCTAATCACGGGTAGACTTACGACTCGAGTTAATCGAGTCACGAACAGGCTTGTTGAGCCATAGCCTATGTCATGAGCTACTATGACTGGCTTAATTTGACCCATTAATATCTCTAATATTAATTAAGGTTGACATTTTTATGTAAGTTCAACTCGATTTGAAGTCAACGATTCATACTTAATTTACTTGAAACTTGAGAATCCAACTCAATACTCGAGATGATTCCGAACAACTTAATCCCTATTAATAATAGTATTATTTTAAATAAAATTTTAATTTTATAAAATAACATCATTTTATTTTTTAATTTTATAAAGTAAACTAACAATTTTCAAAATAATGTGAGACCAAATTTTGTGAGCGTTAACTTAAGCTCAAATTATAAGTTAAAAGTTAGGTCAAGTCGGTCCGATCTATTGTCATTTTTGGCTCTAAAAAATTAAAGTCAGGTTGCAAATATGTTATTGAGTTTTGATTAGAAGAGTCAATTCGAAAAAATAAATTTAAAATCACATTTAACTCGTTTTGTTTAATTCTTATAAAGATTAGTTTTTTATTCACATATATTTCTTATAAATATTAGTTTTTTATTCACATATATTAAAAAATATTATATGTAAATATTATATCCAATTGTATAATGTTTGACCAAAACAATATATAATAAATACATACATGTCAAAGTTACCAACACAAGAATAAAGCCAATGGGTGTATTAAGAAACATAAGGAAAAGAACCTCTTCTCCGAAGCCATGCCCATGTGATTCTTTCTCTAATATCCGCCATTGTTGTTCCAACTTGCATGAACAAGAAGAAGAAGAAGAAGAAGAAGCAGAATTAGAGAAGTTCTGAGAACTCCCATCTCCAAAACTCGCCGGAAAAATCAGTTGGCCTATTCATCTTGTACCTGTAAATTGGAAGACATAACTCCATTGATTCAGACTGATCATAACTCCTTGGATTCAGACTGATCTTTTATACTGTCAGCGTCCTGTTTTTGCTCGTTTCATCCCACTTGTATTGAATGGAGGAACGCTGACACTCGGTCCAGGACTTTCTTCTCTGAAATTTGAGTTTAACATGGCTAGTTCACGTAACTGTTGCCTCTTGATGTAATCTTGTGACTCCCCCTGCAGAGAACTCCTACACTTTACACAACCGGAACTTCTCTGGCAAGTTATCAGATTGAAGAAAAGAGGAAGAACAGAAATGATTACCACAGGTTTAAGCAATTCTTCTATAATTTCTTGAGCCTGTCTCAGCCTCATATCAACAATATTGGCAGGCAAATCTGCTTCAATTAAGATATGAAGTGGATCATTCAGGTGCTCATATCCAGGTTTTCCCCTTAGCTTTTCTTCCTTCAGGAATGGAAATTCGCAAAAGCTTATTTAAGAAAAGAAAAAAGATCGCATCCAATCTCGAAAATTCAACAAGAAAGATGAGTGTGAATGTTCATTACCTTGTCAGGATCCTTTATTGATCCTGTCCCTCTAATGTATACCCGGCATCCTGTTGTAGCTTCGACACGTTTCAGTGAATTGCCCCTAGGCCCGAGAAGTCGGCCGACGAAATTGAACTACCAAAGCATGAAGAATGAGAAGAAGAAGAAGAAGAAGAAGCCATAAAAGTATCTAAGATTCAAAATTGTTTATTCTTAAAGCAAGTTACGAGGGTACAATAGCATGTTTAAGATTTAACTATTCAAGAGCAGCACATTGAAGATAGTATGATACCTACATTTGGATAAGTATCTACTGGAATTTCCAAACGCAAAATCTTCTTCACAGTGTATGAACTAGGACTTGCAGGAGCACTTTGCCAATCCATTGTCATTCCAGGAGGTCCACTCAATCTCTGAATGAAGGGTTTTCACCATAACACTTACACTCAGAATTATATCCACAAAAGCTGAAATGCTGGTATTATCAAAATTATAAGTACACAACATGAGATTAGGTTTGTTAGAGAGGTACTCATCATCTGTCAACAGATAGCAGATGTGAAATTTATCAGGTGGAAAGTGGTGTATTTGTCTGTGAATTGGAGAGACTCATATCAGGTCATAGTAGAAACTTTGTACCAGAGAAGTAATATATGTCTTTTTTATCAGCTTGAGCTTGTCAGATATGGATTTGAAAGTGTTTGTGAGTTATTATAGCAAAATAAAGGGGTTCCTGCTACTGCATAACAAGATGGCTTGGAGGCATCCAAAAAATGGAGGTATAACAAAATGGGAATTTCAAGGATACCAAAGGGTAACCCACAGAGAAACAATTACCTCCTGAGGAAGTCCGTTCCAGCCACCTAATCCAGTTCCAGCTGCGTTCGAGATGAGATTTGAAGAGGCCATGGGACTAGGACTTCTATGCCGCAGTCGGTCAAAGTCACCGAAACCTTGGTTGGACATCATTCCTGATACCCGGAAAATTTCTGCAGATGAAGAACATTTATCTTGTAAGAATTGATGAACTACAAAGAAAGCATCAGTCTAATCAAAAGGCACCCATATAATAAGCAACATTAGATCATGAATTCAAAGGAAATGCAAATTCAAGTTGAAGAAGCAGGAGTTCAATGTTAGGAAGAAACAGGCAAACTTGATGAAAATGTGATTACATTAATAGCTACAAGCAAATTAACACAAAGGGAAACATCAGACTACACCGTCTTTTTCTGAATTTCATGGAATAGGACCGCTTCATGTGCACTACAGATCCTTGGAAAGTTACTGTTTTAAGTTTCTTGACATAAATTGTACCTTATGATTGTCATTCTCATACTTTAATGCATCGTCCATCCAATTTGCAATCATGTGAGTGGCATTACTGCTAAGGCAATTCCGCAATTGAATTTAAACAATAACACCAACAGAACTCTTTTCAAGTATAATTGCAATCTCCCAAGAAGCATCCAAAAGCTCTGCATCAACTTTCTTGTTGCATAACCACATTGAGCATGTGAAAATGCAGAGAACAACTGCAAGTGGTTCAAATATTTTACAAGAATGTGCTACAATGAAGATGCAACACACATATACAGGCAAACTATCACATTAAACATCGAGCCTCCAACACTAGAAGTAAAATGCCAAAGCAGCAATCTAAAAAGTGCCAAGTTGATTAGACATAACACATTCCAAAGAAGGTAACATAAACCTAAAACGGAGAAAAGCAGAGGCCTAACACAAGTGGAAACCAATCACACCCATCAAATGAAACTAGTTGAACAAATCCATAAAGAGGCAGCTAAAGGGACAAAGTTGTGCAGAAAGCAGAGAAAACGAAGATCCCACTTACCAGGAGAAGAGAAAAGAAAATAAAACAGATCCCAAAGGAATAAAAGAAAGACTAAAAAGCAAACCTTGATTTAATAGTCGGTGGCATATGGGAAGAACCTGCATAAAAGGTCCAAGCTTCTGATGTTCTGCTAGCAACTCAGAAAGATACTGACTACACAATTTTTTGGAGACGGAAAAGAATAAGCAAACACATCAAAAGCAGCAAAAAGTGTGTAAATAGAGATCTAAGAAGTAAGGGAAAAAAAGAAGAAGACATCAACAAGTAGTAAGGAAAAGCAAGGACCTGTCAACATCTGGCGTGCTTCTAATTTGTGGAGAAGCAGTTCTTGCAGGTGAGAAATTGGTATTATACAATCCTGACATATCTATGCAAAAGGGGTTGGCTGAGTTTGCTCTTCTCTAAGATTGGTGGAAGAAAAAAGAATGAGATGGAGAAGAAAGTGAAGGGGTGTATAGTTCTAGTTATTGCAGGAGGGTAAAGAAGGAAGAGGAAGGCAATCTTCAATATAAGCAAAACAAAATAGGCAAACAAAGCACAAAAGGACATTCTCGGAGTCTTGTCTCTCTGACTTTTTCATAGGAGTCATCAGGGAAATTCAACAGCCTTTGACCGAGACATTATAATTGAAACTGAGGATAAAATCAGATTCTTAATTAACAGTAGTGTATTAAGAAGGTAAAAATTAGTGATTAGTAGGAACAACAAGAGGGACATCCATTATTATACCAATCCATCATATATAGGTGTATCTTTTAATCTTCTGATTAATGGGCTGAGACCGCATTTTGGGTTATTAGGCCCCTGACGCTGAAATGGGCACTAAACTGAAAAGAACAGAGAAAGATTGAAACTTTACCGAGCGTAGAAAAAGAGCCCAAACTCCAAAGTAAATTTCGAATTAAGAAGAAGAAGAAGAAGAAAAATGTCGTGGATATGGTTGGAAGCAGCTTTACCGCTGGGAATAATAGCGGGAATGTTGTGTGTTATGGGTAACGGTCAGTAGTACATCCACAACGCCGCTCATGGTCGGGTACGTCTCTTTCTCCATAGATCTTCAAAGATCGGATTTTGATTCATTTGCAGAGATTGTGTTGGTTTTAACATATGTGGCTTAACTTCATTAACAGCCTAAGCACATCGGCCACGAAATGTGGGACGTTGCGTTGGAGAGAAGGGACAAGAAGCTCATGGAAAATCTCTCATCCAATTGAATTCTTTCCTATCTCCCTCTGGTAAATTTTCCTTTCACTCCCATTTTGTCTTTGTTATGCTCAATTTATCATGTTTCTTCTCTATTCTGCCTTAATTCCATTGTATCTGCATCAAAGAGGACTCTTATTGATTGTTAACTTGTCAAGTAGAGGGCCTACAGAGTGGGAAGACATGTGAAGAAGCTTTTTTTTTCTGTTTATCCTTGGATTCTATTGATGTTATTAAGAATTTATGAAATGCCCTTTTGCTTATTTATCCATTCAATTCTTGATCTTGCACTTCTTCAAATTCGAATGACATGTTAGTCAACTGACAGGGTATTTGGAAACTTTTGAATTAGATTTATTGACGAATTGGATCCAATTATATTTGTGGGATTGAATTAAATTCGATTTACACTGTTTGGAATAAATCTATAAATATTAAAATTGAATTCAATTACATTGTTTGGAACACAATAAAAATGAATTCAGCTACTTCATATGACTTTTTTATCGTTAACTAAAAATAGTATGTAATCAATGTGTGTGTGTTTTGTTGTAATTTGTATATTTATGATGTGTATATTAGGAAAAAGAATTTTTAATGTTTTGAAAAGAATTGACTCTTCAATTCACACACCAAATCGGACCATTTGAGATGTGAATTGAATTCATAAAGAAAATGAGATTCAATTACGTGGTTGAATTCAAGTCATCTCTTTTTTAGCATTCCAAATGCATAAATTAAATTCAATTACATAAAATTAATAAATTAAATTAAATTCATTGGATTCCAAACGGCATGTGAATGTTCTTGTGCTTGTATCATTTCCCCTATGCCATTTCCCTCTTCTTTTTGTGATTTATACTTCTTGCATGCAGGAAACTTTTCCCAAGGAATCCTGAAGAAACAATAAATTTATGAAGTGCCCTTTTACTTATTAGATCCATTCAATTATTGATTTTATTTTTCTAGACTTGCATGCTTACTTACTATTGGGTCTATATACTTACCGCATGCAGGAAACTTTTCCTAAGGAATCCTGAAGAAACAACAAACTGCTACTGGAATCTGTCGAACAATGTTCGTCTGCGTTTCCTTTATGTTTTCTTTTGTATCTGAATTTTAACAGACCTTAACTGTGGAAAGCTAAATCGTTGTTCTGAATTGAAGTTGACTCTGCTATTTTGCAAGATTGTCTGATAGGACTTTGTTAGGTTTAAGACTCCTGATCTGCACTTGATTGTATTCGCCTTCTGCCTGCAATTGTTGATTGGCATGTGTAATTATTAGAATTAGAATTTTTAATATGAGGCAAAGCATAGAGTCCACTAATAAGAATTGAGATTGGGTCAATCATTGTCAAAATGACTAAAACTAATCATTTGGATAGTTAACCCTTGCCGCTTATCATGTTTAATTAATATGAAATATTCTAATAGTAATCAATCAAACAGCCTTAATGCTGAAGGTCTTAAACTACTAACACAGAAGATTAGGATTTGCAGTTAGGCAAGGAGAACTTGAATACGGAAAAAATGGGAGAGGTATAATACTGAATGTTCTTCCCGGCATTCATGATACTCTAGTTTTCATCTTCAGATCCTCGAGTATATAATCCTTGATTTTCTTGATGAGGCATTATGAAAAACTGTGATATGCAAGTGCTTGAATCTGCAAATCTTAGTGCGATTTTATGAAAATGTTCTGTTTTTATCCTCCACGGGTTGCTGATACGCTTGCAAAGACTAGGAATACACCTGTTAACTTTAAGTCAGTATTGAGTTGCAAAGTTTAAGCTCCTGAAAGCTCTCAAATCGTGGACTAAGAACATGAACTAGCTAGAAACGCTTTATTGGTGTGGAAAAACTTGTGGCTTCTGATCGCTAGCCAATTAAAACACACATTTAAGGTTGACGGAGAAAACAGCTGTAGAAATTAAAATAAGGAACGATTATATTATAATTCCTATCATTTATAGTTGAAGACAAGTCCAGCACTTACAGCATAAGACAACGAAGATATGAGAAGTTTGGACGGCTGACTGCTTTTAAAATTGTGAGGAAGAAAGGAAGTGAAAGCAGAAAGATTCTATAGCTGTTTCAAGTTTTTTTTTTTTTTTTAAGGAAACGGTTAGTGGATATGACAAAGCTATGAAGTCATGGGATCATGTGCCAGAAGGTCAAGAAAGTTAGTGACCTGATGATAGGGGTGTCGACAACCGAGAACGGCCGCTGTAACTACATCGGTCTTAAACTAGCGACAAGACTCCACCTTTGTGTTGAGCGAAGCATGTCTATGCTGTGTGTGGATAAATATCGTGAATGCATACTCGGACGTTCCCATGTAGTTGTCCAAAACTTCACCTTCAGCTGTCATTGTCATGAAATGTTACCCACCAGAAGTAGTAGGTTTGGACGCCCCGTCCCCTGTTCTATGTCTAAACAATCCCAGAAGGTAATAATGCATGACCAAAACAAGACAAATTGACAGAGAGCAACGCTGCTAAGAAAACAGGAGTGATTGGAAGAATTCTGAATGCACAAATTGAACTTCAATAACAAAAATGATTGTGGGAAGGCAGTGAAGTGCTCGATTTGTACAATGTCGTTAAAAGATTTAAGGTACATATTCAGTTTCAAGCGTCGGCTGCGTCCGAGTTACAGCAGCAGCTGGTGCTTTCGATTCTCCAACTGGTGTCATGTGGAGTGCTTCTCCTAGTTCTGCAGCTCTCTCCAGCTGTTGAATCTCTTTCCTCCGCTTTAAATCGTTTACCCAAATCACTAAGAATGACAAGAACACCAACATCAACAATCCACCAAGCACAGACCCTATGATGATCCACAACCTTGACTTATTCTTCTTTCCTTCCACACCGCTTGGTCCTGGACTGACGTTTGAACCCCCAGTAGAAGGTGGAATCGAGGGTGGTGGTGACGGAGATGGAACTGAACCAGACTCCACAACTAGAGAAAAATGGCCTTGTTGAGAAGTTGAGCACACATTGCCATTGGCATTGCTGAAACTTACTAATCCCTGTAAATCAAACATCACACACTTGGGAACAGACCCCATAGGAGCTGATTTCACGTCTGAAAATCTGATACTAATGGGATCTTCAGATGGTTGAATCTCCAATTCTGGTAAATTAGTGGCAGATAGGTTAGAAGCAGAGTAAGCAAGTAGACCAAGCACAGGAGTGAGGTAAGTGTAATTGGGAAGCGGATAATACGCGACAGACCAGTTCCCTAAGTTCTGATAAACCAAAACAATCCTCTCCACATAGGGTCGCACCATAATTCCAGAGGGAATGTGGAACTCTTTGTACATTGGAAAACCTCTTTTCCTCAAGCTCCCACTTCTTAATCTGATCGCAGCAATTCGAATCCCAGACAAATTGGACGGAACAAACCCGTCATAAAGAACACCAGTCTTGGGACGAACAAAAGCTCTGAAAGCATAGTCTTGGAGGAGAGTATCAAGGTCGCGAGAGGCATTTGGTGGTTGAGCACAGACACCCAGAAAACACGCCAGAACAAGTGGAAGAAGAAGAAGTAGTAGCATTGTACGAAGTCCCATCACCATCATCAAAAAGCTTTTGAATTCAGGACAATAGCTGTCGCAAAACAGACCCCCTACCAAACCAGGAACCTTAAAACAGAAAAGGGGTCGTCGAGTACCAGAGATCCGAATGTAGTACTAGTAAACGGAATCTCTTGTAAGAGACGCTCTCGGACCTTGAGTTGGTCTCACCAGAACTAAGAAACAAAAGTGGAAACCAAGAGCGAGCAAAACAATTTGTATCTAAGGTCGAAGAAGCAATGCGGGATTGGAGAAATGAATAAGAGAGCTGGATCTTTGTGAGGAAGATTGATCAAGAGAGAGTGAGAGAGCTAAATATGGGAAACCCCTCTAAAACCCACCAAATATCTCTCCGATTCTGATGGAGAGGAAGGAGAAGAAGATCCAAACACAGCAATGTGGATGATCAGATTTGGTGTGGAATGGAGGGTGTGTTCTGTTCCGTTTCTCCGATTGTTCGCCGCCAAACAAACACACAAACAGCTAGAATATAATATGTAATTATATATATATAACGAGAAGAGATTTAAAATTATTTTGAGATTATTTTTATTTAATATTGAAATTGAAAATTTAGTAATTAATTTTTTAAAATTTTTCTTAATTTATACAAAATTTAAAATATTAATTATTAAATTAAAATTTTTGATACCATATTTAAACAAATTTAATATGCGAGACAATATTGAATAATAATACCAACTAGAAAGCCAGCGGATATAATATTTTAAAAAAAACATACAACATACGGACAGCTAATCTTCTTAAGAGACAGAACATGACGATGTACGAATGTTGGAATTATTGGTAGATTTGTATTATAGCTTGATTGAATTGAATGGCCTATATTAATATTATTTAACTAATTTATACTTATTGTTTATATTATGTGTGGTTTATTATTATATTTTAAATAAATTAAATTACAACAACATTTATACTTGTGGGGTTTTTTCTTTTTCTTTTTAATTTCATGGTAAACAAATTGTCTTTTATTATGTTATTGAGTGTAGTGGAGCATTTGTTGGTCACACGTACAAACAAAACAATGTCTTGTTGATGATTCTTTATATAAGCTCAATAACATAACTTGGTGTGGCACTATGCAATATGAATCATACAAATATATATATATATATGATGAAAATGCCAGCTCATGGAGGCCTGACTGTTTCCAACTAAATCAAATGATGATGGGGTCGGAAACTAGATAGTTGTAAATGGTCCACACATGCTAAAGTGCGCTCCTATCTCCCTCTTCATGCACGTGAGAGTGCCGGTGCATCCTGCTCTTCTGGGCTTGGCGACGGGGTCTAAAAATCCATGTCTAATGTAAGTAATAGGAAGACTAGTTTCTTGACATGTTCTTATCGGCTGGAAGTGTGTAATGTGGTAAAATTGCAAAGACCGTGGAGATGGAGACTTCACAAATTATATACATATATCGTTTTCGTGTCGCTTTAACTAATACATTTGTTGTGTCCTGCCCTTCTCGGGAACTGAATCTAACACAACAAGCTTACGTTTGTGAAAGAGGACAAACACATAAAACGACTTGGGAAATCTTAACTCAACCGATTTATTTTGGTATAAATTTAATAAATTAATTTGAATTTTAAGTCAAGTTAAATTTAAGGAGGGCTGAATGATTTTAGTATAGTGGGAACTTATGCCGATAAAACGATATCAATTTATTCATTGATTCAAAATAACTGATTTTTTTAACCTAAAAAAAGGTTCATGAGAAGTTCTTACACAAATAATGATTTTATTATCCTTTATAAAAGAAAAGAAAAATTGACAAGATTTTTACTAGGTGTTGTTATATAAAAGAAAAAATATAATTTCTGAAAACTCTTTACGTGCTCGTTTTTTAAAAAAAAAAGTTAAAGCACTCAGTGCATAAGATTTTTCGCTTTGCAAAGATTAGAAAAGGGCAATTAACACATTGTAATTTTTACTTCAAGACTATTTTCGTGATTGAAACTTGTGATCATAAGATTACAAGTTTAAGTTACAGAAACAACCTATTTGTAAAAATACAAAGAGAAGACTGTATATATTATAATTTTCTCTAAACTCTAGCAAAACGGGAGGTCATATGTACTGAATACGTTGGCATGCTCATTTTCACATTGAGGTAATTCAGAAGAAAAAAAATCGTAAAATCCCATCATTCTTACTATAAACATGAAAAGAAATAATTGACTAATTCAATTATATGTCTAGCAAATTTGATCCATCATCATCTCTATTCTATTTTTTTATTTATAATTGAGATAATCAATTTAAAGTGCCTAATCTTTTGAATTTTTTAACTCAGGGCTCACTTTTTTAAATTTTCAATTAAATGATCAATTTTTAAAAACTTTAACAATTTTGTTCAAAATATCAATTCTGTTATAATTTGGTGATTTGGCTAACAAATCTTTACTCACGTAGGTATCTACTTTAAAAAAGGCAATCATGGTTAAGATGGATACAAGAAAAGAAAATGAATGAAATTTATACCGAATTTTATTGTATAAAAGAAAAAATAATTTATGAAAACTACTTACACACACTATTTTAAAAAAAAAAGTCAACGCACTTAATGCACAAGCTCCGCTTTGCAAGAATCGAAAAAGGACTATTAACGCATTGTAATTTTTATTAAAAGACTATTTTCGTAATTCAAACCTGTGATCATAAGATTACAAGTTCAAGATACGAAAACAATCTCTTTGTAAAAATACAAAGAAAAGACGGTGTGTATTATAACCGTCTCCAAACTCTTGCAAAGCGAAGAGTCATGTGTATTGTGTACGTTGATATGCTCATTTTTACATTGAGGTAATACAAAAGAAAAAATTTGTAAAATCCCATCATTCCTACCATAAACATGAAAAGAAATTATTAACTAATTCAATTATATGTCTAGCAAGTCTGACCCATCATCATTTCTATTCTTTTTTTATTTATAATTGAGACAATCAATCTAAAGTGTGTAATCTTTTGAAAACTATTAATATTTTAAAAGATTAATAAAAAAATGTAAAAACTAGTACATTAAATTAAAACAATTTAAAAAGGGTGAGCATTTTTAAATTAGTTATTTATTTATAAATTAACACAAAGAGTCAATGGTCATCAGGCCCAAGTCCATATGAAACTCAGACAAAACGAAAAAGCCCGGACAAAGTGGGAGCGCGAAGCCCATAACTCCTCTTCCTTTCGGAGCAAACAAACACAACGTTTTTCTATTTTGACCGGTAGCGGCAATCTGAGTTTTTTCTTTCTATGCGTCGTTCTAAAATATTTAATCAGTCAAAATTTTAATGGATTATGCTTTTGGGGTTGCTTCAGCAACTTGGAGTTTTGATCTCTAGTACGACTCCTGTATGTAGAGATCACTTTATATATAGTTTTGTTTTTGACATTTTCTAAATATAATAAACAAATTGGATTTTCCAATTCCCACTTTTCTTGATCCCCCTCTCCGTTTCCATCTCCCTCCACCACCACCACCACCTCACCCTGTGAAGAACATTCCGATCGTCTACACCTCCATTGTTCTATTTTTGTGTTTTTTGGGCTGATTTTGTGATATTAATTCACTCGCTACCACCACCCACTGTTTCATCTTCTTCCTTCACTTCTTCAATTCGGTGGTGGGGTGGTTAGGGTTTGGTTTAGGGTTCAACCTACTTTCTCTTCTCCAGTTTCGTTTTGATCCGCTGTACAAGGTTCTTTTCCATTCCTCTCTTCAATTAACGTCTATATCTGTGTGTGTTTGTTTATTTATATATGGATTTTGATTGCTTTAAGGATTTTGTTTGAGATGTGATGATGATGATGGTGATGATTTAGGTGTAGATGGAATCATCAGGAGGAGTAGGATCAAACAGTAGTAATTCCAGGAGGGATGGAATATTGTCAGCTTCAAACATATTACGGGCACCCATTTCCACATTGTTGGAGTATTCGGGTCTCTTGAGAACTAATCATGATAATAATAGGTCGCTTCACCAAGATATGGATTCTTTGATCACCAGCGACGGTGGTGGTGGTGGTGGTGGTGCTGGCCCTGTATCTCCGGTCATTCACAATCACAATCACAGTCATCGACTTGATGATTCATCTTCTGCTGCCCCTGCCACCACCACCACCAATGGAGAGGTTGCTATCAGAATTATCGGCTCCGGCGAACGTGATCACCGTCGAGACCCCTCCACCGCAGGCATGGTTGTTGGGTCTCCGACAGCCACCCAACAGCCTTTGTCGTCAGATATTCAGGGTGATTCGTCAAGTGTTCGCAGTAGCAGCAACAGCTACAGCTCTGGTGATGATACTACCTCTCAGTTGCGTTCTAGCTCTAATGCTGATTTGGAGACTACCGATGGGAGTGGGCCTAATGGAAGGGATTCTTCCTACCAGAGATATGATATTCAACAGGCTGCCAGATGGATTGAACAAGTTCTTCCATTTTCCTTACTTCTTTTAGTTGTGTTTATTCGGCAACATTTGCAAGGTACTCTACGCTTGTTGCTCTCGATTAAAAGACATCATCATGTTCTTTTTCAATTTGATTATCATTGTTGATGAATATCCTTCCTATATTGCTTTATTGCATTTAATCTACTTCCTTCCTTCTTAATTAAGGTACCGTGTTAATTCTTGTTATTAGATTACTTCAAAGCACTTATTTTCTAATAACAATCAAGAGTTTGTGGATGCATGATTGCTTGCTGATAGTGTTTCTTCTTTCACCCGGTTGATTGGCCTTTATTCTCTTTAATGATTTTTAGGGGATTTTTCATCTCTACTTCTCATTTAAATTAATATTGAATCTGAAGATGCATAAGAATATATGTGGGCTAAGCCTGCTGATGACTAGTATCTCCTACGTCTGTGCTCATCGGTCAGTGTCAAAAGAAGTAACCCACCTTTTCTCATCTTAATTGGCCCTGTTTTCCAGCTAATGCGTTTACATATGCAGTCACCCTGTCACTTGTGCATGCATTTGAATCCAAATCCGGCGTGGTTTAAATTGGCTTTACCTTGATCCCTTTTAACAGTTAGCCCATTGTTTCTTTCCTGTCGCCATAATAGTTTATTTGGGGAGTTGATCCAAAGAAAAAGTAAATGTTATAAAATAGGAACCAAGAGAGAAGAAGAGGGAACCAACTGAAGGAAATAAAAAGGGAACATTGTAAATGTAGGGACTATTTCGACCACTATCAATTTGTTAAACTAGAGTTAAGTGAGAGGAAATAAAGAGATGGTTATTTTTCTTTTCATTATTATTATTTTTTTTTTTTGGGCGGGGGGTGGGGGAAGGGAACTACTTGATTTTATTGAAGACAACCTAACCTATTCCTTTAATCTTTTCAGTGTCCAAAATGGACCTAACACTGCATTTATATTCCCTTGAATTTACTTTCTCAAATACTTGACACATTGTCGAAATAGTGTTTGGTGATTAAATATTGTGAATCTTTTGCAAGTACTTATATTCGTTTCTTTCTAATATTCAAATCAACGATTCGAGCATCCTGTAGCTTTCCTGCTTTCTTAATTTGTTCGCTTTTATAGATAGTATTTTCCTATAAGTGCAGGCTTCTTTGTTACTATTTGGATAGCTGTTGTCATGTTTAAGTCAAATGATGTTCTTCGGAAACAAACTGCTCTTAAGGTACATATTTTTCTTAACACTTAATTATTACTGTTTCATAGTTTTGTTGAATTCTATTCATTCATCTCTTAGTGGGTCAAGAAAGTGAGTATTGATCTGTCAATTAATGGTTTCTGCAGGGAGAGAGGAAAATTTCTGTGCTGGTTAGCATATGTCTTGCATTTGTGCTTCATGTGGTTGGTGTTTATTGGTGGTATCAGAATGATGACCTTTTATACCCATTGATTATGCTTCCTCCCAAATCCATTCCACCTTTCTGGCATGCTATTTTTATGATCCTGGTGAATGGTAAGTTTGTACTTACTAGTTGTTGAATCTTTTTTGATATATTGTAGATAGACGGCTGTAGAGAGAGAGGTTGAGTTCTACAAAACCACACACATGAATATAACTACATCCAATTTTGTGTAGGCTGTTAAATGGAAGATTCCTCTAGAATCTATCTCACCTTTTGATATATTTTGACAATTCAAGTGATTGCCTCTCAAGTCTATGCTTCTTTTTACGATTTAAAAAGACATAAGGTCGGTATGTGTGGGTTTGTATGCAAAGTCCTAATGGATATGTTATGGATCTTAGTTCTTTATGATCATTAATTTTCTCTAAATAATTCATCATTACTGTTCAGATACTTTGGTCCGGCAGGCAGCAATGGTATTCAAATGTTTTCTTTTAATGTATTACAAGAACAGTAGAGGCAGAAATTATCGGAAACAGGTGAGATAAGCTGTGGGAATCATCCATGGTCTTTTTTCCCCTAACAGTTGGATTAAATTTGTTTTGATAAGATCAATCTTTCATTCACTACTTTTTGCATTTTAAAATTGATGAGCTTTTGATCATGCCAGTCCAGAAATTTTGGAAATTTAGTTTGTGAACGCTATACTTCATTTAGCCCTTTGTTTTCTAATTCATTTTTCTCTTATTTCCCAGGGTCAAATGCTAACATTGGTTGAGTATCTGATGCTTCTGTATCGGGCATTGTTACCTACACCAGTCTGGTACCGTTTCTTTCTTAATAAAGAATATGGAAGCCTTTTTTCATCTCTAATGACAGGCTTGTACTTGACTTTCAAACTTACATCCGTTGTTGAAAAGGTACTATCCTTATTGCTTTTGTTTGTAGATTTCATTATGTTCTTTTTCTTTTTCTCTACCCTCTTATCTAAGATTCAAAATTGCAGGTACAATCATTCTTTACTGCTTTGAAGGCATTATCTTGCAAAGAAGTACATTATGGAGCTTATGCAACATCAGACCAGGTAGTCTTGTTCTTCACTTACGAATGACCTCTACTATAGTGTTTTTAGAATACCACTGGGGCATGTTCAGGAAAAGTTGCCAGTTGTGTTCTTTGCCTTTTGTTAGTGGAATCCTATATTAAACCAAAAGATGCAGTCTTGTTGTTTGTTATGAACATAAGAGTTCTTTTGGAAGAAAGCAAAACAACTTGGGAGAGTAAAGTTGGGGCCATGACATTGTTTGCATATTCAAACTATTTAATGAGCCGTAAGCTCTAGATATATTTTCTGTCCGCAGATATGGTTCTATTTATTTGTCTGAAAGTGAATAAAGATTGTTTGCTACTGAGCTAGAAGCTTTCTCTAACTTGAGAGTTAGACCATTAGGCCAAAAAAATGAAAAAGGTGGTGGTGATTTTACAGTTTATTTGAGAGATGATTTCTCCAGTGAATCCTTAAATCTTGAATTATGGTGAGCATTGACTTCTTTTGCTCTAAATTCATTCAAGAGATGCTTCGTATGTTAAATCACAGCATATTTAATCTTCGTATTCTTTTCTTTTGTTTGAAAATTCTGTACTTAATTTTGCTTGTTTGTTAGTTGTTGAATCATAGGAGAATGGATACTAATGTGATGATTTATTAGTACTCTGTTACATTAACCTTGTGCTTATGGCAGACATAAGAAAGTATGCAGTAGTTGTGCTTAGAGTTTTGTGATTATAATGAAATTTCTGTTTTGGAATGTACTAAGAACATAGATTTAGCTTTCTCTTTTCCTATTCCTTTATTTTTTCAATGGAAATCTGCCCCAGCATGTTAAGTGACTAGTGATTTGATGACAGGTGAATGCAGCAGGAGATCTCTGTGCTATATGTCAGGAGAAGATGCATGCTCCGATTTTACTTCGTTGTAAACACATCTTTTGTGAAGATTGCGTGTCGGAATGGTTAGTTGTTAAGATCAAGCATTTGCTTATACTCTATGCATCTGTTAGCTGTTCTGTTCTTACTTATTTTTATTGATGTGCCATCAACTATGCAGGTTTGAGAGGGAAAGAACGTGTCCCTTGTGCAGGGCTTTGGTGAAACCTGCAGACCTTAGATCCTTTGGTGATGGCTCAACGAGTTTGTTCTTTCAGATATTCTAAAGACATTATAAAAACTAGGAGATTTTCTGCCTTACAGCTCAAGTACTTTTTTCCCAACGAACATCATAATCTCATGCAGTGACTGTAATTCAGCCTGCCTTGTTCCGGAGTTATAGCCCCGGAAACCAGACGATAAGAGTAGCCAGAGCTTGACTGGCCGTCCTCCCTTCAGTTGTATGGAAGAGGCCCTAATTGTAACTAATGGAAATTCAGAAAGGAAGAAGTTATTTTGAAGACTAACAATGTATGTAGTCCACTCCCATTAATGAATGTTCTACTTTGGGATGTATAATATTTTGTTATGAAAGAATTCTTTATTCTAAGGGCAAGTGTATTGGATGAGCTCAGTTTTAGAGATTGTCTCTTGCTCAATATGAACTCCGTTTTAATATAATAAGTGAACACTCAAATAAAAAACACCAGCAATTTGGTGCATTGAAAGTAGAATCATACATGCTTTATCTGTAAACAAGAAGATAGCTGAATGCACAATCACAACAACAAATGCATACCAAAAAGAAAACCATATAAAAGAATAACAAATGCTTACCTAAAAGAAAACCATATAAAAGAAAAACAAAAGAATTGAAGAATCAAGAACCAGTATTACATTAACAAAAAAACACAAAACCAATGCTAAAGAACCAAGTGAGGGAGTATCCATTTCAAGCAGATGATGTGGAAGCATGTGTACGTGAATTTGTTTCATCTTCTTCCTTGTCCACAAGGATATGCTTGGTGTCTTGTTCTTTGGTATCTTTAGTATCTATTGGCAACTCTTCTGTTGAACTCAAAGATGCAGTAAGCTCTGAAGGTGAGGTTGGAGACACAGGTGATGGTGGAGTAATAGATAGCATTTTGGTTAAAGGGTAAACTTCTGTAACTTCCTCACTACTTTCATCCAAATAAACAACATCCTGCATTGTCAGTTGGTGGTACTCAACAATTTCTCTCAGAAACCGGTTCTCTCGTGCGTACACAGAGTTCTCATGAGCCAACCGAGCCTTCTCGGCCAGAAGTGTCTCCAGTTGTAGCCGAATCTGAGTTTTCACAAAGAAAACTGTAGTTGGTCACAGCTCACAATCATATGTTAAGACAACTAAGATATACCAAAAACAGAAGACTAACAACACAAATGTTTTAAATAATCAACACCATGAGTTCCAATACCAGATCATCATCAGCTGGATTGTCCCCCTTCTCACGACTCTCTCGCAGGATTTTATTCTCTTCTTCTAACTGCGAACATCTTTCCTTTGCAAAGGCCATATCTGCTTTAACTGTTTTTAGTTCACGAAGAAGAAGCTTCGCTTTAGCGGCAGTTGCCATTGCAACCTGTTACAGAACAAAGGCTGATCATACACTTCACCAAGAGATGAAAATGATAGACCAAAGGTGACTCAATTTTATGTGAGGAGAAATAAACATAAGGCAGGAGAGTAAATGAGGACAAGGGT
>JAOQMS010000004.1:37168293-37189041 GCA_027563885.1 Erythroxylum longipes
TGCTGGACCTCGAATCCCAGCTGTATTCTTTCTAAAGAATTCAATATAGAATACATATTTCTTACCTAACTTCTGGGGCCTATCAGAAAACTAGGGCTCCGAAGCCAAAATTTTGATAAGAATATTAGATGAACAAAATGCACGTGTTAAATGTTTCACATTACATCAGAACATCGTCAATCCTCATGAAAAACTACCACTTTCTTAACCATGTCCCCTGATTCAGTATAACTTCATGCTTTTCAATGATAATTTCATAATTTTCAGTATAACTTTAGAAATTTAATATCCTTTTGTCTCTAAGGTTTGATCCTTTTCCATTTTAATGCTTGCACATTTGCCATCAATTGCAACAAAGTGTTTCCAATTTTACTGGATTTCAATAAAATCAACCACAAAGTTCACCAAATAAACCCATGATCCACGATCACATAGTTGCCACCTTACGTCGCGAGATGCCTTCAGTTGGGTTTCATGGTTCGTTTGATGGTTATGTAGCTGTGAGCCTTCATTCTCCGCAATAGGAATGGTTTCTTTTCGCTTAATTTGTAACTTGCGAGTTTCTTGGATGATGTCTGCAGTCTTACTTTCAACAATATTGCGGCTTTCCTGAAGAAACAAGTTGGTACAAATAAATTTAATTCTACACTCTAGAATGGATAAAAGATATAGTGAGTATGCAAAGGTATCTGCAAGGACACTCCAGACTATCTGAACTTTTTCCCAGTAACCTGTATTAAATATAGCTATCTATATTTAACTAATTCCCTCAATAATCAAGGATGAACCGTAAGTAGAATTAGCTTCAGCTGTGAAGCATAGTATATCAGAGAAATACAAATCGCTTGAATGTTTTAACAAATGGAAAATGTTGCTGAAACAGGGAAGAAAGATGATTAACATGGGAAAACAACATCAAAGGATAGTGAAAACCACGTCAAAAGGTTATCCAAGTTAATACCATCTAAACAGATGCAGTGAATCTAGTCAGAGTACTACCTATGTTATGGATACAGTAGGAAGAAACTGAGAAGGATTCTGACTGTGATCCTTCCAGGAAACAATCTTAATTTCTCACCTCAAAAGCCTTCTCAAACGTATCACCAATCTGATTCAGTGATGATGAAATTTTATCTAAGCCTTTTCGAAATGCTGGATTTTCCATTTTCTTGAATCCCTCAGGCATTGCATTTAACTGCCGGATGTGTAACAGAGAATATAGATTAGAGAAACAAAATAAGAAGAAAAAAAAAGCTTACTTAGGCTTCAGTTTTGTATCGTCACATAATTTTCTCTGATGCATCGTACAAGTCACTTTTCCGAAGTTAATATAATCACCTCACTATCTGCAGAGGTGTTGGATATGTGAAACCTTGATTTTTTAGGAGATTCAAATTGCTGAGATAGGTTGTCATCCTCGAGAATTGCTTTGGCCTTTCGAGCAAGAACTCCCCAGAATCCTTTCGAATCATTTTGAGATACATCTTCATATGCATCAAACACCTACATTTTCAGAAGAGGTGTTCAATTATCAAAAAGGAAAGATGACAAGGGGTTCAAGCGTCCAAAACTAATAAGCAAAATGAAACCAGAAAACAAATGATTTGTAATCCCAGACCCTCTTTTTCATTTTTGGCTTGGCTAAACTATGTTCCTTACCGGGAGTTCTTGTTTAAGAACAGGCATGCCCATTTAAAAGGAACATACCAATCAAACTGAACTCAGAACTAGTGAAAGAAGTGATGTTAATTTTCTTCCGATAACATTCAGATCAATAGGTCATCCACTAACCAAAGAGAAAGGGTGTGGCAGTTTTAAGATCAATTACATATGAAGCTGGTAAAGTTCTCTTCTGATATCGTATAATTTCACACTTGACAACTGAAACAAACAATAATGATGAACAATGAACAAAGAAGTGCTGATATTTGGAGACCTTTCATATGATATGATCACATACCAAGAAAATAAATTTAAAAAAACAAAGGAATTAGCAAAAGAAAAACCTTAGATCTGCGAGGGAGAGAATCTCCAGTATGGGCATAGGAAACAGAGGAATCACGGTGAGTGGCAGAGGCTCTGATGGCCTGAGCAGCCAGAGTTGATGATGACGTAAATGTATGAGAGGAGGATAAGGTTTTATTGCCATTATTAATATAGTTGTCATCATCATCATCCTGTGTTCTGTAATTAATCTCTTCTTTGAAAGTGGATGCTCTCATCATCCCACCTTTTCTCCTATACGCCATCTTCACGCAACCAACGTTACCGCCACCGTCAATCGCCACCTTACGTTACCTATAAACGACGAGAGATGGATCAGCACCACGATTGGCTCCTCCGACAATCTTCGCCACCTTTTGCTGTCCGAGAAACCATCTTTTTTCATTCTTCAATGTCAATAAAAGAGAAAAGACACATTTCTGGTAAGGTGGCACCGATGGCAGGCACCAGAACAAAGCCATTGGATTTCCAAACTTGGAAATGGTATTGAACTTCAACGCCTTGGATGATTCCCACTAGTTGACTTCATTTAGCGTTCTGTGTTCACGTTTCCACTAGATTTGTATTAGATGAATATCTATTTTAGTTTTTTTTTAATTTCTTTTTACTGCTTCAACAACTAACTTTTGGCGTGTTCCCAACTGTCATCTTAGTTCGGACGTGCGTAGGTAGTTACAGGCATTTTCTACTTCTTCCTGAGATATGTCGGATGTTAGAAAGCTCCTAACTTTCCATTTCTCAGGGAAGCTCTTTTGCAACATAGAAGTTCTCAGTAATCAACAACCGTACTTCAACCTAATCTCTAGAGATGGCCGTACTTAGAAAACAAAGGAATGACAAGATCATAATTTGGAACCATAGTCA
The DNA here is from genome assembly GCA_027563885.1 of Erythroxylum longipes. NCBI lineage: Eukaryota > Viridiplantae > Streptophyta > Magnoliopsida > Malpighiales > Erythroxylaceae > Erythroxylum > Erythroxylum longipes. The sequence goes on from JAOQMS010000004.1 coordinate 37,171,162, forward strand.
AGTTTACAGGTAAGCTTCTGTGGACCTTTTACTCTGCTGGAAGCAGATACCTCGTCCCATCAAATTTGTCTGAACAAGCCGTGACTTCACGAATGGTAGATCGAAGATAAAAGGGGAAGATGTCAATTTCAAGGCTTGTCCCGTCTCCGACATAGTACCAAGTTCCTGTCTTGGAGGCACAGTAGCTATAGCTTGGCCGTTACTTTCATGGTAGTGGCAATTAAGATTTTGTGATTGGTCTGTGACATGACGAGAACTTGATTGCCCTGCTAATGTTTGGGGCCATGAAGATGGTAAAACGCTGTGAATGTCAGCTGATGGCATCTTCGTATCTGTCTTGCTTTTCTCTGATCCAAGAGAGCTTACTTTATCTGTTTCATTCAACCCAGAAGTTGAAAAGTTCAAATCTTTCTTTTGATTCTGTTGTGAAGTTTCGTTGCTAGTAGTACCTGTAACACCATTACGGGCTTCACCTCTAGTAGAGCACAAGTTAATCTTATCGTTACGATTAGCCATAATTCGCACTGAAGTATCACGAATTCCTACTTTGTTACAATCAGCATCAAATTTTGCAATATTAAAAGCAGTAGGCATCAATCGGGCACATGTGGAAGCCGCAAAGTTTTGGCAGTAATCTGAACCCGGAGTTGGAAAATCCTCAGCATCAGTTGACCATCCATTTAATTTCTGTTTTGCAATCATTTGAGCTGTAGGCCCCAAATCTTTAACAAACAACTTTAAGCTTTCACGATAGCAGATATCCTGCTGCATCACCTGCACAGGAGAAAATGTCATTGATGAGAAATCCTAGAGCACAAGGGAGTGCGGATTGAAGAGGAACTGCTTTCTTATTAAGACCTACTTACAAGCATTAGCTCTTTTGAACTACCAACAATTGGATGATACATACTGAGTAAGGGATCCCGACGTTTATATATGGAACGCCTGTCGGCTTCAGAGAATTTGTTTACCGTCAGCACCACATATAAAGAAGCAACTCCCTTATATAAGCTACCAAATTCTATATTTCAGCTTTATGGAAAGAATCAAACCGCATTGCGCTGTTTTTCAATATATTCCTCTAACTACCCGATAGGTATTTAAGCATGTTTGCATTCAGTGCCTAGAATTTGAAGTCTGAAAAGGCAAGGCTATAGAGTTCACTTAATTACGTGAAGTTGACATCTACAAACGGGCCATTCCATTGGAACATTCATTCCTTTTTGTTTGTTTTGCTTAGTGTTCCGCAACAATCAAGTTCTTAATTTCAAAAAATGAGATATGAGTCAGCTCCTTACCATGAAATAGTTCACGATCTTGTCTATCAGAAATAATATTGACACCATAGCATCCAATCTTTTCTTGGACTGCTGTTTTCAGATTTGATGAACTTTTGGTTGAAGATGGATCTAGTTCTGTCATTACACCAAGTCTCATGTCATTGGATTTTGAATTTGTTGCCAGGTTTCCAACTGAATTATGAATGAAACACCTTCCTTTACCTCGGAGCCTTCTTCTGCTTCGTCTTCTAGTTTCCAAGAATTTAATTTCGAAATTCTCAGGATCAGTCCTAAGAAGATCAAAAATCTTCTTGGCTAATTTATCTATAGCAAGTGCCTGTAATATCAATGATTAAACATTCAGTTGACAGAAACAATTGGACTTTGTGTCAGCAGAGGAATCTTACAATATTGCTTTAGGGCTTTGATAGGGATTGTATCATACCTGCCTAAAGTAAACGGTAGCTGAGGAATTGAAATGCATTGCATTTCTTGTTATCAGAAATACATCATGCTGCATAACAGTCAAAGATTATCAGTGGGAAGAAGGATTGGATGTTCCATCTTTGTTGAATGATGAACTCATGTAATTCACACGCCATTACAAAGTTATTCATAATTTTAACTGAAAATTGACAAATATGTACTTCGAAGAGAGCAAGCAAACCTCAAATTGTTCAAAAGTTCTGTACATTCCTTCATGAAGTTTAGCCCTCATGGTACCAAAGTCCATAGGTTCTTTGATTATTTCATAGTAAGATTCCACCTTTAGACAAAAGCCCATCAACATAACATTTAAGGACCAGTAACAATAGTAATATACAGAACATGAATCGCTGAGAAAATACCAACCTCACTGGGATCAACAGGTTCTGCAAAGATTTCACGAGTATCTCTTCTGAAATTTTGATAAAAGGACAATCAAAACCAGCAAGCAATTACTATATCTTTTTTTAATTAAACAGCTCATACTCACCTCTGCAACAAATCAATGACAAGCTCAAGGATGCGTTTTTCTCGCATCCATGATGCAACTGATGTCCTAGATGATTGATCTGATTGATAAAAACCGTAAATCAGTAACGGAGAGTGTGAACCAACCATAATTCGAGTAATTTTCTGGAGATGAGGAGAGAGAACCTGGATAAGCAGCTTGATCTTCGCTCAAGTCATTAAGAATCGATTGATCTGATAAATTGCAAGGAGGGAAAAGGAATATCATTAGACCAGTCGTTTAAGGATAATTTGCCAGAACATCTAAGAAGGAAAACACATATTACTATGGATTAAAGGATCTTCATCACTTGGTTGTCTTCTATCTTGCTCATCATTTTTCTTGGAATCCTGAAAGACAACTCACAAGACACATTGAAGATTAACCTTCGAGGACCCAAAAAAAAGAAAACAAAATGCATCATGTGGAGATTACTCCCTAGGAACAGGTCTCTAAATCTTGTGCTTGAGGTACAAGCACCTTCTCAAAAAAGAACAGCAACTGAAGTTACTGGAATAAAAACGAAAACTAAACTTTAAAAAGATCCTAAAAACAACTGTTTATAGCCGTCGGATAAAGGAAGTAGCTAACGGTACTAGCATAATACAAACAATGACACTGAAAAGAAAGATGGAAGGATAAAAAAAACCTGAGAAGCTTTAGATGTAGAAGAAGAGACATCTAGAAGTGGTCTAAGCTTTCTCCTTTTCTTGGCCCTTGTTCTAGAAGCTGGTCCTTCAATGGCACCAGGAGGTTGGCGGTATCGTAAATTGCTGTTAATGACACTAGAGTTAGTGTTAGTAGTGGAAGTACGGTTAGTTTTAGTAAAAGGTGGCCTGGTTGGTTGCAGACGAGCCTTCCATGCCTCTAAAGCAGAAATTCTGGGGCTCCTCCTGTCTCCTTCCCTCCAAATCCTCCGCATTTGTACTTTTCTGAAAAATCGGCATTTAGTAAAATGTCAAATCATTATACTAAAGTTAATACTTCAGAACGTTCGAAATCATTCTGTTTTACATCACCGTCTTCTTATCTTTTTCTGCTTTCTTTGCCTTCGCTTACTTCAAAATGACGAAACCAGAAAGAAAATCAGTCTTGAAGAGAAACAAACGAAAGACCCACCCGGACATCGCACGGACTTGAAAAATAACGATCACCCAGTTGCCATTTTTCTTTTCTGTTCTTCCTTTGCTATAAAAGTTTGTCTTTTCCCTAACTGAACATAATCAGAATGCCAGGTATAAAAGCACAAGACTATGCTTTATAGTGACTTAAGTAAAGAAGAGGTGGGCACACACAAACAGAGAGTGAAACAGAAGCCAAATGTGAATAATGGAAGGAGGGATGGAGGTATAGGAGGGAGTGGGTTTAAGCTTAATAACACGTTAAGGAGTTACAGGCTTATAGCTAACAACGTAAGTTTTGTTCCCAAATCAGAGGAGATACGGGAAAACCAAGCTAGGAAAAAGCTTAAAACCAAGATCATGTCTTATCTTATCTAGCTTGAAGCCTTAGGAAGCCATTATAAACATACGTTATACGTGTATGTTCAAAGCTTAGGACATTCATACACAGCAAATCAAACAAGAATAAGAAGAAGAGGATATCTCCGAAAATGGAAATGAATAATGATAGGATTAGAGGGTGTGAGAGAGGTGACGAATTTTATTTGGATAATTGTTAATGTTTTGACGTAAACGACTAAATGCAAACAGAAAGAAACAGAAGGGGACAGATTATCACTAGCTAATCCATTACTACTCTTACTTACTACTACACAGTTATCAGACAGACAGATCACAAACAGACAAGAAAGGAAGAGGAATCAGCTCAAAGATATGTCTCTGTTTCTTCATTTTTTGTTTATTTGGAGGAAGTTCGTTCTTTTATAGAAACCAAAGTCGAACCCAAAGGCCTGAACGGCCTAAGAGAAAAAGATTGGGGAAGAGTAAAAGCAGGGCCTCATTGGCCCATCTAAGACATGATAGGCTAGAGGCCTTTTTTATTATCCAAACGGAAAAACAAAAAGAATATGAAAACAAGTTTTGATTTTTACTTGTTTACATCTTCAAATTGCTTTGAACATCAAAAGCAATTCCATCTTCCCGGTTTTTACTTTGATTTTTCTGGTCAGTGGATTTTTATCGGCTTCTATGATCAGTTTTGTTTTCGTTTTCTTAATTATTTCATAGTTTGTTATTAGCGTCTTCATCGTTGTTGGGTATTCATGGATTTATTTGGGGTTCCTTTGAATGCTGAAATCAGATTTGAAAGTTCTTTGCTTTATGTTTAATACTGAATTATGTCCGCTCAAAACATGCTCAATTTCTAAACTTTGGGCTATATTCATCGGGCTGATCATCTTAACGCCGTCTGAAACTAAGATTTCTATTATTTCTGGGAATTATTCGATTCCCATTTGTGATATCGAAAGTATCAGGATAATGTTGAGCTCAGAGAGAGTAATTTTGATAGAATTTCTGAAATAAAGTTAGCTCCTTCTAAAATAAAAGATCGTACTCCTCAAGAAATCATTTGTCTTGACATTTTTGAAAGTTTTCTGAAGAGGAACAAAGTTTCTCAATCAATCTTGCATTTCCCCACCTTCTACAGGAAATGGCGACCTATGCTTCTCATGGCTGTGGATTTTTGTGCTGTACTCTTAGTTTTCAGGACCCTTGAGAGCAGTCCTTTATCTTACCATGACTCAGAAAAACCAACTCAAATTCAAATATTTAACTATTTTATTCTTTTATGTCATTATCCTAATTCAAACTCTCTCTTTCACACTGACATACACTCTCATAAGCAGCAAATGCAGCAAATTGTCCAATCCTTTTTTCTTATATACGTGTGGATACCTGCTCATGTGTTTTTATCAACTATATTTAGGATTTCTATTTGCAATGCCACTTATCCATATTTTCTTACTGTTAATCTCTGTGCTTTTGAAAATTCACTCTGCTTGTTTTCATTGCTATTCTTTTCAGTTTTCTCCCATGGACACAAACTCGCAAAGAACATCCCAGGTCGTACATTCACCTGCTACTCACTATCATCTGGGTAGTGATTCACTAGTTGAACATCCAACCCTGACAGAGTTATGCACTCTATGCAGAAGAAGGCTTTCCCCTGATAATGATGATCTTGATGCCGTCAGTATCTGTGGGGACTGTAAATTTTTGCTTCTTGAAGATTTAGGGACTCCCACACAAGATTTTGACCGAAGAAGGTCTCCACGACCAAGAAGAACTAGACATGCCAGCTCTGAGTCAATTGAAGAGCTTTTCTCACAGCAATTATCACATATGATTAATCTGGCTAGACAGAACCAGTCGCCTCTTACTTGGCAGGATAATCAACTCATAGATGATGATGCTTCTGGTACTTCAGTAAGGTATACAAGTGCCCGTACAACTCCAAATGGATCTAGAAGATGGCGGCACCTTCTTTCAGACACTGAAAGTGAAAGCTTTGATTATCTAGATTCTCTCTATGGTGAGAGTGAAATTAGTATCAGTCGCTACAGGCCTTTCAACAGTGAGAATGATACCATTTCATTTAGTGCACATGGAGGGGACTCTGATGCTTCTGTGGACGGGCGTGTTCTCATGGACGGGGAAATGTTGATTCAACCGGATGATGGAAGTGATGTTGACAGTGATACTGACATTGATCCTATGCATACTGGTTTCAGTCAGTGGAACTCTGATGACCTGGAAGATGATGAAGAAGAGGAAGAAGAAGGTGGATGGGAAGAAGCTGATATTGCCGAAGGGACACATGAATCTGGAGAAGCAGGAGTTCAGCTTCATAATTTTTTGAGTTCTAATCAAAGTGAAGGTAATGACCATGTTAATTGGTATCAGCAGCCACACCCTTTTGCATTTGAGGGCTTGAGAAATTGGAGAATCAGGGGTGGTATACAAACATATAACCATGGCATCTTCGAGAATCTGATGGAATCAGATTTTCTGGTGCACAGACAGAATTCTGGAGATTATCTTGATGCAACAGGCTTTGAGGAATTGCTTGAAAATCTTGCAGGGATAGATAACTCAAGAAGAGGAGCACCACCTGCTGCTGTATCTGTTGTGAAAAGCTTGCCTTGTATTATCATTGATGAGAAGCATGAGAGGTGTGATAATCTAGCCTGTGCAATTTGCAAAGATGTTTTATTAGTTGGCACTGAAGTTAATCAACTACCCTGCCTTCATCTGTACCATCCATCTTGTATCTTGCCATGGTTGAGGGCACGAAATTCATGTCCTCTCTGCCGGTATGAGCTTCCTACGGATGATAAAGATTATGATGAGCAGAAGCGACGCATTAGGGAGAGATTAGGGATAAGTGACATTCGGCAGCAGGATGTGCGTGCAGACACTTCAGCTGATGCCTCAGACGGAGCTCAAACACTTCCAGCTGATGAAATTGTTCAAGTTGGGGTTGAGCAAGCAGATGTTCTTGACATGGACATAGACTCAAGCATTGGAAGCAAGGGTCGGAGTAGATGGTTTCTCCTTGCTGCTGCACCAATTGTTGGTCTTGTTGGATTTGTACTTGTGCTATGGTTAGGGAAGTCTGAAAAAAGAGAATTAATAAGTCACAGCTTCGCAGAGAGAGGCATGCATCAAATTCATGTTCCTGCCACTTCACCCAATCAGAGGGATAGCCGAGGCAAGAGATGGCGGTCAATTTTCAAATGGTTCTCTAGGTAGGAAGACCGAATACCTTTTAGCTTAAAATTATTACGTGTTGATTTTAAAATCTTATCACAACTTGGTGATATGCTTGTCATTTGCAGTTTTAAATCTAATGTATTGAGTTTGGGTTTGAAACAAGGTTTTCTCACATCAGATTTCCAGTTTTTGCTTAGGTAAAATTCATGCTTTACATACGACAGATTGCAGAACTTTTCTCACGTAAACATCAATTTTTGAACTGACCCCAAGGCAGGCACCTTTCATCAAGGACCTTCCTAGGCCGTCTTGCTAAAACAATTGTGTAGTTTTCATGCCAAGTGAGCCAGTTCTCAGATGTGAACATCAAACGAAAATATGACAAGATTCATTGATGTATGTTGTTATGGTCGTGGTTGACTCTTGTTAGGTTCGACATGAAGGTGGCTGCACAAAAAACAGACGCCATAATCCCTTATAAGTTGATTGTTAAAGTTGGTCTGAATGTTATTAGATGTGCTATAAACTTAAAGGTGCCTTTTATCACATAATGTATACAACAAAGATATCTGAAATTCTCCGGTAAAATTTATCTGCAAATGCTCACAAAATTTCTGGAGCATTTTCCAGAGCTCTAAGAATAAGCCAAGAAAGTTGATTTTACATTAGCAACTGATTTAATCCATAGCCTCTCTCATCTCTCTGTCTCATCTGGGGAAGAGTCATGTCTTTTACTAGTGCTAGTATGTCTAGCTATTGACAAAGATCAACAAGGAATGAATTGCCATGAATACGGAAGGTTCATGTCGGCATGAACTTGCTGCACTTCTAGAAGAGTATGTTGAGATAGAGCACAATCCATCCAGCCATTGAGAAGATCGCAAAAATATGAACCCAGAACAGGACAGCTGCAGCCTCCCTTCCACACCCTCGGAGATTAGCAACAGCACCTAGATTCAGGAAAACATCATGTTAAGAGGAATGAATGTTTTGTTATGTTAAACTATCATGTAAAGAGGAATGAATGTTTTGTTATGTTAAACTAGTCTCTTCAATTGATAATCCTTGTTCTTGGATGATGGAGTATAAAGGTGATACATTCATAGTATGTGAAAAGAGGAATTCATGGTTTGACAGAAAGGAAAATATATAGCCTATGCTGTTCCTTCCATATTGCTGCTTACATACATACATACAAAAATCATGAATCTAAAATGTTTACTCAGGTCAATGATACAACCCAAAAACAACACGGAGGATCCTCCAATGAGCATTTGTCATGAAAACAGATGTTTGATGGCTTCTTATGTTAATCATGTCATTTGAACATGCATCGAGAACGTATAGAACATGGTGAATCATATTACCAGAAAGGATAGATGTAGGCATTGTGTGCTGAAGGAGGAGGACAAACCGAAACATCTTATCATCAGCAGGAAGGAAGCCGAGCTTATCAGCTAAAGTTACTATACCAAGTCCAGCCGGAGGCACCAAAACTAGCCGACCAAAAATAATAGCAGCAGTTGTCCGTAAACCAAGCTTAGAACTTCCTGGACCTGCAAGAAAGTTCAGTAAGACCTAGTAACATGATAAGTATCATGAATGAGATTGTGGCCCTGTGATAACAACTTACCATCAACAAGGTTGCCTCCCAATGCCAACAAGATGCATGGAATCATGGCCTCCCTGGTAACCAAATGCATCATTAGCTAATCATCCAAATGCTAGGAGATAGACTTAAAAATCACCAAGCTCGTGCACACTATGATGGTGCGACAAAAAGGCATCAGGAAACTGAACTACAGACATACACTGGCAAATAATAGGTTGGAGAGCAGCACATGGGGCAACCAATTCATATTTGGAAAACTAAAATACTGAGACATTCTTAGATGCAACAGTGAGTTATAAACAGTGATACCAAAAAATGCTAGCAATCTGTTGTTAGTTGATGCAATAATTTTTAAGTTGGTACAAACCAGGTATTGAATTACATTCAACATCAGAATGTTGTTCAAACCACGTTAACATAAACTAGTTAAGATTTTTCCAAATCAAGCAACCTCTCAACTTCATACAAGAGCCTGCTTCTCACATCAGTATATTTTCAACAAGAACTTTTTTAACTTCTGCACGCATAACTTGTGAATTAACTGCATAATTGACAAGAAAGCTATCCATCCAAGAAAAGTATCTGCATGCCCTCAACGTAAGTGAGGCCTGCAGTATCTATACCAATGTATCGTATACTAATTAGATTAACCAATTACAAACTTAATTTGCTTGGTTCAGATAATACTCAGCTTCTCTTTCAACACCATGCCTGAAAAAATTTTCAGGGCTAACCACCACTGAAAACATTTTAGTATGTTATAGTATACTCCAGAAATAGCAGATAATCAATCAAGATATCAAAGAAATAAATGTCATAAACTCTAATTATATTCTTTTATAAAAGATTCAGTTGAGCATACCCAAGAATTATGCAGCTATCAGTGAAAAAGAAAAATGGAGCATCAGATGTAAAGATCAATCGCTTGAAAAATGGTATTGCACCAAGGACCATTGCTAGGATCTGCAGGAAACACGTTTGCTCTTAATCAATCTCTTGTATTTTTCAAACACATCAAGAGACTTAGAACAAACATTTCTCTATGTGCAAGATTCCCCTTGCATGTAAGTAAGAAAATGCATTAAAGATGAATGTATTACTTCAGAAAGGTGTGGGCCCATCGCTGTATAAAAGTCTATAATCCGGAAGATGTAAGCTAATAAATATTCGTTTAACAAATGCATGAATCAGCTGAAGTTATCTTTAATTAGGCACTTTAACTTCTGTTCAGACGCAGACAAAGATTAATAAAATTTCCTTATAAAAGATAACAGTAAACTTGGACTTTTGGCAAGGGATGAAACTCACCGAAGCAACGATAGGCGGTTGAAGGATTTGCTTGAGCTTCAATTTCTCGTAGAGAAAAATTGCAAATCTTTTAATCTGCAAACAGGGAAATAGAATGTAAGAAGAAGAACAAGCAGCAATCTTGATGTGATATTATAGTCTTTTTTGGTTAGACTAAAAGATTTTAGTTATTTCTTAACAAAATAAGTCAAAAATATTGATCCATCTAACAAACCTTACTGACCTATCAAACTCACTTGTGCCATACAAATAAATCTAGTAGCTATCACATTTTACCTTATATGCATGAAAAAGAAATACTAAATATGTTGGCTCGAGTCCACCTGATACAGTGATTTTTCTATGTCATTTTAATACTGATGGGAGATATCCTCTCTGCAACAATGAATAATGGTACATGATGCTAGAATACAGAGAATAGAACTATGCTATATATGTAAACATATAAAAGCTTGTCCCACTAACCTTTCCTTTCACTGACGCATTTGAATCTGTTTCTTCCTCAGCTCCGGCAAGCAATGGGACCTGCTCTGGTGCAACATCCTTAGGAGGGCCTTTGATGGGAAGATGTCCATCCTCGATATCAAATGTACCTTCCGGTGGAGGTGCCAACATATTGAATACGTAAGTATAAAGAATGATAGCGCCAACCTGGAATGCATGTATTGAGGTTCTTCCTTCAGTGTCTTGAATTAAACATAAAAACACAATCCTTTAAATTAAAGGGAAATAAGGAAACCATAAAAGAATGCATTTTATCTCTGAGCCACTTATAAGAAGAATCTTGATGTTTCTTCCTCTAGGATACGTGCATGACCTTTAGACTGAGAGCATCAATACAAGGACACAGAGTGAAGATATCAGCCAAACTGAGGTGGATATAATGTTTTAATTGAAGACTGCATTGTTTTGCCTGAAACGGGACAGCATCTTTTCACTGGAAATTGCCAAAAATGATTGACAACTTGTTTGGGTGTCATATTGTCCATAAATTATTTTTCTTGACTTTGAAATCATACTTAATTTGGAACTACATCTCAATAGTGAAAGTGGAGGCACAATATTTGGAAGAATGTGCAAGTCATTGATTCAATCACTCTCAAGAGAGAAAAAAAAAAACAATTCATTTCAAAAGGACACCTCAATATGTATTATCTAATGCGGGGAACTGCATCTATACCTATCAATTTGATGTGATACTTGTGTTCCAGGAGTTTTACAATACTATAAGAAACATATAATGACCTCAAAACTTACCCACTGGCCAAATGAGATATAGGCAGTGCCATCTGTGCTACATTTATCGGAGTCGCCAAAAGGGTTGGAAGTATCTCTACATAAAGCTGCAATTAAGACAAGTGGCACATTTCCAATGTTCCCTGTAATCATTATCAATGGAATTATATACCAGGCGCTCTTTTATGACACAAAGAGCCAGACAAGTGTGTAGAAGCCAAAATTTCACATTTCACATCTTCATGGTAAAAAGTGCATTGCACGGACTTATCATGTCATTGCATAGAATCGTAGTAGGAACAGAAAACAAGAATGTATTAAAGGTTAAAATTTATAAACTAAAGAGGCTTACCAATTCCTATCTGTATGATTGTGAACTTGAAGAATGGATATGGGGGCCGAACGACAGATGCAACAAGAAAGCCTATAATTGAACCAGATATGGAGCCCAGCACAACATTCATAGGAATAAACCACCTGAAACGGAACAAGGTGTTATGCTAAAAGTTGCCTGATAAAGAAAAAAGTTTACAGTAAAGGGGGTGCCAAATAAACAACTACCATTCCAACATCTTTTGTAAAGTCACAGCTTGCCCAAGTTGAGAGAAAATCAAACAAGGAAGCAACAGTGAAAAGACTAACTGCAAGATATGGTTAAAAGAATGAGATAGTGGTAATTCCATTTAACAACAACTTAAAGGGAAAAAACGATGTTGATTAATAATGACGAAAGAGAATAAAACAGTTACCCCATTTAGGAGTTTCCTTCCATTGGCAGGTAAGATGCTAACGTATTTGGAAGCCATTAGGAATCCCAAGAAGCACATAGCAAAGACTTTTGCAATTGGCAGAACTGCAATCTTGATTGTTCCCAACACCGACTCTCCTCCAACATGTTTTTCCATCACTGCTACTGCCGATAATAACCTCTCCATCTTCTGTCCCGAAATTTGTCGATTCTAAATCCTATTATAAATAAAATTTTCAGGCATCTGCTTCAGATGGCTCCAAATGATGCAGCTTGAAACCGTATATCCTACTGTAGCACCAAAGAAATTAATTGGAGTGAATTGGTGGAATTTATGACATATCAATCTAACAATTATGCAATGGATGAAAGAAAACATAGCATAACCCCGAAACTGGACAAATGACGTTTCTTGGAAAAGACCTACGAAAACAAATCTATGTAGCGCCAGTTTAACAAGTAAATTGACTCAGCAGCTTCTGAGAAGTTCAAAGCCTCCTATCCGTTACAATTTATTATTTCTTTTTGGTTTCAGACTGAATGTATCAAGCAAATCCTCATGAATATACTCTTTCACGTCGCCATTCCCCAAGCTTCATGTTTGTACACAAAAAGGAAAAGGAGAGAATCATCCGAAAAAAAAAAAGAGCAAACAAAAGGGAAAACGAAACCGAAAGGAGAGATTTCCAAGGGACGAAAAGAAGCGAAACCTATTGACAAATTTAGAATCCTGATCCAAACACAAGATTAAAACAACAAAATATAAGCTAATTTACCAAAGAAAATGTAATCTTTAATTACTGTACAACTATTACTATAAACAAAATAACAAATCTGATAAGAAGGATGGGAGAAATAGAAAGGTACGCCTTCAAGAGAATCAAAATGTGTATAAAAAATCAGAGAGAAACAAGAAAACGAAACCTAACGGAGAAAGAAATGCATGTAAAGTAGAAAGTGTATGGAACATAAAGTGACAATCTTTGGAACAGTGGTCGTCGAGCAATTTCACAATATCCATAAGAAAGCTTCAAAAGTATAGTGAATCAGAAAAGGTTAGTTATGAACTACACGTACCTTTCGTTCGGATTTTGCAAAATTGCAGAGAGGAAGAGAACCAAAGGCTTTTTGGTCTCTGATGTATTTGTCTTCTTAAGAAAGAGAACGCAACACAGCCAACTTCCTGTTCGCTCGTTCGTTTGTTGTTGTTGCTGCAATAAATGTATTCTTTTTTTATATCTATTTTCATTTTTTCCGCTGTAATGATACAAGTTGGAATTAAAAAAAAGGTTCCAGCTTGTTCTTTTATTAATTAATACTGATACTGTCTCCATCACTGTAATTAATAAGATTCCCGAAATCACCGTCTCGATGTTGGTGTCTTTATTATATTAATTAATTAGCACCACTTGTACTACTAGTGTTGTGTTTCTACTTTGTAATATGATTTTGCTTAAGATCGGAGAGCATTTGATTCTTCCGTGAATGTCTGTGAAGTGTGAAATGTGAAGGCAACAAATTCTCATAACCAATCATATTCAGACATCTCCGACAAATGTCGTACTACAGGAACGTGGTTGATGGTGGAGTGGATTGGATCTCACTTTTTAAGTTCACATGTTCATATGAAATGTGTAATATGCATACACGTGTGGTATGCTTAGAATGAATAGTGAGACAAAAGTTGGCAGTTTTGGTCGTGGAAGTTTTTGTACCTAACTTTGATGAACTGATAAGACATAACAGAGGTCGTCATTATAAGATAAGTTTGATATCAACATCATAAGATAAGAGTCGAGGAGATAAGTTGATATGATACAATTACTTTCGTTCTTTTCTATGGAAGAATGTAGATGATGGGGTCAATTGGTCAACCCTTTTTAACCTTTGCCTCGATATCCGTCTCTAACAACTACTACTACTACCCTTTTTCCTTCTCTCCTGTGTATATCGTTTTGTTAAACATTTGCGGGATGTTTAGAAACAACTTCGTTCCTGATTAAAAATAAGACCATATTACTCAACTTTCTCAAATTTGGTATGAGATGTTACTGATTATAAATCATGTGTTAACATTTATTATTCTTATAATATATGACCATGGTTCATACTTCATTGTTTGTACTTTGTACATAAATAGGTAAAGTCTTTACCCTACCTGACATCACCCAAATCTTCCATACCTTACCTAACATCACCCCGATCCCACGGTAGAGCTATCAGCCTATCTCTCACCTATATTCATAAATGAGGGTGAAATAATTGTAATATAAAAAAGAAAGCCTAAATGGTTTTTTGGACATGCAATGCAATGCAATGAACGTGGACATACATAACCGAACGAAATAAGTTAAGGTGTGAGAAGCGGATTCGTTTAGGATTTGTGATGTGAAAGGCAAAGGGAAAAAGGAGCCAAAAGTGAGACGTGAACGGGAACCCTCAAACTCTGAATAGGGACCACTCCAACTGTGTAATTCGTCTAAATGGTAATTATAAAAAGGGCTTTGTGTTCGAGGTCGCGTTCATGGGCCGTAGAAACAAGAATGGAGCTTCTACAATCCTGATTCAGGCCCATGCATCTACGAAGCAATATCGATTTAATGATGCTTTTGACCAGGGATCCATCCTAAGCCTGACTCGAAAACTTTGAGCATTCAAAACCATGTCGTTTTCGATAATCTGCTCAAACTCACACCGCACGACATGAGCCCGTCTAGACTCGGATTGATGAATGTTTGAGTTGATTAAGAATATCAGTCAGCCGGTAATATAAGTAGATATTCAGATTATGAATTTAAGGAATAATTAAGAAGAAGATACATTTAACAAAAGGAGGAGTGGAAAATCCAGAAGAAAAATCAGATCAGATGATGATGATGATCATCAAGAAGTGCGAACCAGAACATTACGGCGCATTATATCCTTAAATTCCAAGAAATCAACAAGCCCGTCGTGATTGCGGTCAACAGAGACGATCATCTGCTGAACTCTGTCAATCTCTTTGGCTTCCGGCAATCCCAGCTTTCTCAACACTACTTGCAACTCGCGTGCAGAAATGTAACCATCCCCATGCTCGTCGAACACCTTAAATGCATCCGAAAGATCAGCTGCCTCTTGCTTATCACTTTCAGTCTCCTCCTCCTCCACTTTCTCATACTCGTCCACCAACAGCTCCCCGAAGAAAGCGTTGTCCAACGACGGATGGAATGAAACGAAATCTTCGAACTCAAGCCCTTCGTTGCCAGGCGTGATGGGAGACTTGACGGTCAACTCCAGCTCACAAAAGTTGGTTTCCAGTCCTAAGACCGAGAGTGCTTGGCTCAGGTCATGGATAGTGATGATGCCATCGCCATTCTTGTCGAAGAGGTCGAAGATACGGCGGAGACGAAGAGAATTCAGGCTTGGGCTGCGAAGACGAAACGAGGAAATTTTCTTAGGAGTGGCAATGGAGGCTGTTTCAGCCATGTATAAAGATTGAAGAAGGGGATGATGGAGGAAGAAGAAGGTGCGGTGATGGTGGGCGATGAAGATAATCTCTGATTCCTCTTTATCCTCCTCCTCCTCCCGCTCCTGAAATGGGGAAATCACCCGCCATTTCGGGTTTGGGCGTTGCTTGCTTGACGCCTTATTTATTATTTTTGTATTGGCTATTGTATATCATAAAAAAGTCACTAGTGGGCACTTGCCTAGCCCTAAGTTTCAGTCGAAAAGGTTAAAAGTTAAAACTTTGACACTCCCACGGTACCGTTTTCTCCGCAAGCCCTCTTCTTTCCTGTTCTCTCCGCCTCCGCCTCCGCCTCCGCCACTATTTGCCGCTATAACTTCCCTCTTAACTCCAGGTATGTTCACCTTTTACTCTTCCTGCAGTTTCATAAACTCTGTACTAACTTTTCCTTTTTGTCTTTTATTTACTTTCGATTTCAATCACGAGAAACTGCATGTTTCTGGATTTTCCCTTTTCCTGTTTGAAATTTATTTTAAAATGGTCTTTTATCTTTCAAATTTGTTCACTGAAAAGGGTGAGCTTCGGATTCGAGTTCAGATCTCCACTCAAATTAGGGTTCAGATTCAATTTTCGTGTTGATTGCTTGTGTTGCTTACACTACCTTTGCCTCTCACTTCATTTCTCTCCCCTCTTGACGCTGTAGCTTCTATGGAGGATTCTTGCTCCTGCGTGGATGAGACCGTCGAGATTAATCCTTCTTTCCCGAAGTCTTGTAAAGATTTGGATGCTAAAGACCCAAAATTTGAACCACCCTCTCTGGGTCCTCTTACTCCTGATACAACCAAAGAGAATGGGAACTTCCCCTTCAATTTGAACTCTCCCCCTTCTCTGCCCAAGCTTCTAATTTCTGAATCCAACACAAATGACATCCCTGCTAGCCCCAAGACACCGAAAGATGGTGTCTTTGATCCTTTTGCTCCTGGTCCCAATGAAATGGCCATGGCTCCACACTGTAAGAAGTACCTTGATGAAGCAAGAGCCAGTGTTTCACGCTGTCTTAAGTTTACCTCTTCCTTTAGAAGATGTTCTTTTGATGTAGATACTTTTACAGATGAAGAGATGTTTGAAACAGTGTATGAAAATCTTTTGGAAGCTATAGTATTTAAGCAAACCGAGGGTGCTCTTACTCAAGTGCCAAATGAAGAATGCGATTCTGATGCTTGTAGGACGCCTCCATTAGCTCCTCGACTAACTGGGCTGGCTGAAACTTGTCCTGGTGCTCCTCTGAAGTCAACTGTTAAATCAAGGGTTATTGACTTGGGATTGTGTAGAAAGCTTGAGTTTTGAGATTAGAGGACTCTTGTTCTTCTGCGTTGCAGAGAATATAATACAACTAACTCTACATTGAATTTGACACCATCTGTGTACCATTCGTAGTGCTTTAACGTTTTTTCTTTGGTTCTATATTTTGTCCGTAGAGATTATGTTTTATGATGTCTGACTGACCAAGATGACAATTTAAGAGCAATATTGTATAGAGTTTGTCAATTAGCATATGCTCTACTTATGTTAAACAACCTTTTTTACTATTCATATATATTCTCATTTGTTGTGTTTGCTTATTTTGTCTATCCCCGGCTGATTCCTTTGTTTTCTCACCCCCCAACCTGTGTGTTTGTCCTCGAATGGTTTTGATGATTGTTTACTGGTTGAAAAAAAAGCTAGGAGAGCTGATGTTATGGCTTTCAGGTCTTGTACTTGAATCATCACATTGGATTTCTCCTTTTAAAAGGAGTATCTGAAAAGCTTTAAGTGAAGCATCAATATGGTAATTTTGTATTGGTTTTGGATCAAGAGTGGTAACTGCCTAACAAGTATAGCCTTTTGGTTTTACAAGATGCCAATATCCGGAACTGTTTAGTGCAAGTGACAAAAGGTCAAAATCACGCATGTCATCCCACGTTCCTTCTCATTACAGTTAGGATCACTACTTTCTTTCCGTCGGGCAAGTTTGAAGGGTTCTTCGTGAGATTCCATTGTCTAAATTATTTGAACTTCTAACTAATAACGTGGTATTAACAAAACAAATACAGATATTACCAAGAACTCTCAAGGGAAACAAGACTAGTATATGCATCCAAATCTCCGACTTGCCATGACATGTGAAGCATGAAGTCTATGCTGTGTACTATTCACAAACACCTGATCAAGCGATCATGGGCTGTTTGGTTTTACTTCTATTTTTTTTTATTTTTTCAGCTTTCGTTTTCAGTTTTTTGTTTCTGTTTTTTTAAATAAAATAAAAACATGTTTGAATAATTAAATATTAGATAAAACTTAAAGATAAATTATTTTTAATTAAATATATTTATTTAATCTCTTATATAATATTTATTAACATACTACTAATAAAATTATGTTATTTTAATAAAATAAATAATTTATAAATTAAAATTTTATTTATAAATTCTTGTTTATTTCAAATATATTTTAATTATTAAATTAAAATTTATTTGAATATTTATATATTTTAAATTTAGTTATATTTATTAATAATTATTAAAATTTAATTACATATAAT
>JAOQMS010000004.1:37200147-37228220 GCA_027563885.1 Erythroxylum longipes
ATTGCAAGTGTTTTGTTCTGTAATGGGCCCAAGTGATTACTGAAACTCTAATGAGTTCAATAATGATTGTAATTTTTATGACTGAAATTGTTTATAAATAAGTTGGATCAAAATTGATTATTGATTTTCCACATATAGGTATATTGTTTCAAACAATTGGCAATGAGTTTTAACCGATGATTGTTTTAGCATGCCGCTCTTACAGGATTCGTACTCGGATATCACTCAGGATGTCGGGTACATGTCCTATGAGAGTGGAGTGTTACATAAACATTCCTTAGTAACATCAATTGCTGCTTGTGTGCTTGGTGATCTAAGGATTTCAACTTCTTCAATTCGTCTTTGATAGCTTTATGTTTCTGACAATAGATGAATTATTTGGATCCTAAGACTTGGGTAGATAAGTCCTTCTGAACAACATAAAAGAACCCTTCCATATTAACAAGGTAGTTATTAAATTTAAAGGGATGATTAGTGAAAGATTTATGGAAAAGCCCATCAATCAGAATCAAAGTATGATCTGAAAAGAGAGGATCCAAGAATGCAACCTTACTTTGTGGAAATTATAAGAACTAATCTGCATTGACTAGAGCTCTGTCTAGTTTTTTTCCGAATATGCCAATCATTCTATTGTTTGTTACTCCAAGTAAAGAAATACCCTTCTTGTTTAAGATCAGTAACACCCAAATGCTCTACACAAAGCTTTAGACCATCATTGTAATTCCATAAACTACAATTTCCTTATATTTCTGATCGATAAACTATAGAATTGAAATAACCATCTTTGATCCATGGACTTGAAAAGTTATTTTGGATGTTGCACAGTGAAGAATATATACTACTCCTTTGGAAACTTGAATTTAACCCATAGATAAAAGAGGAATGAAATGTAACTCCTTCCATCATAAAGTGAACCTTTAGATGCATCATGTGCTCATTAGAAACCTTCTCCTCCACTTTTACAAAACTCTCATTATAACCAACAACAATTCTTCCATAATGATGGTAGTGATGATTGGAGAGAAAAGTCCAATAAGGACCCAAAATATTCAAGTCAAGCAAAACTACGATAAGAGGTTTAATCCTCCAGATAAAATCCCTCAAAGCATATAGCTTTTCCAGGCTGTTAATACCATATACATTCCATACTAGAACTGTCATATGGGTAAAATTTTACATTTGACACCCTTCCTCCTCTCACTTCTTAGAGATTTCTTCTTAGTGACATTTTGAAAATCATTCAATTCAGTATCACCAGTCTCCATAATTGGAGGATTGTTAGAAGAATTAGTAGAAGAGGATGTAGCTTCCTCTTTATATAAAGAGTTCGTTATGCACAAAGAGGCTTGTATAGGAGCTTCTGATACATGTGAATCAGTCTATTCTAGGTTAGTCTTCGCTAGCAATTGGTAGATTGCCTTTAATGCTCGCACAGTTATGCTCAGCAACATTAGTGTCAAAAATACCATGATTTCCTATGTCTCCTTTAGCCATCAATTTGGACTGTAGAATGGATTCATTAACATCCCCTCTATGAGCCAAAGTTTCCTCAGGTTTGTTTAATTCTTCCTGAAAATGTGTAGAGGAATCAATTACCAAAAGTTCCTGTTGCCCACCAATTTGAAATTTTCTCCATGTAGACTTTGGTAGAGTTATTAGGTTTCCAAAGGAAAGCAATAACTATTTCCTTCTTCTCCATTTCCCCATTGTCCCCGAGGCACATAACATAGAGAGTATCTGGAAGAAAGGTGGATTCTTGAATCTCCATACATATTTTTGCATAACCGATTCTCTCTATATAAGCTATTTGTGAGTTCATACATAATGGTTTTCCCAAGTGAGCTAACAGGATAGCTAAGCTTCTCAATGGTCCATAGTTTTAATGGGAGATTGTGAAAGTTCACCCATGAAGGAAAAATGTCCACTTTACTTTGATCCATTTCTATACCTAGCTGTCATTTTTGTAGGAAGAGATGTTGCTCTCCTATATGCCAAAGCCCTTGCTCAAGGATGTCATTTAACTACTTTTCATCTAAAAATTTAAACAAGATAGTCCCATCCTCACCCGACAAGCCCTTCTCCAGCCCCTTCTTACTTCATTTAGACTTCGCCCATGCATTAATCACTAGAAAATGTGGCCTTTTACTCCAAAAGAAACCACATAAAGCAAATGACTACACCTTAGCTCCTGCCTTGAGAAGTTCCACTAGAGGACTGGTGATACCATCAGTCACAACATTATGAAAATGCTTAAGAGAAACTTTTCGAGGTATAGAGTTTAACTTGTTCTTCCATGCACCCATAAGTTGTTTATCTTCCATGTTTTCATCTGTTTTTGGTTTTTAATAGCACAGTTGGATTTGCAGAGATATGGAGATTTAAAGAGCAGATTCTCTCGGGATAAAATAGGGTAGACTTCACCAAATGAAGAAGATTCCCCTATTTCCTTAGTTACCTACAAGCCCTTGGTAAGGTCCTTTATAAGGGGTGAAACCTAGTAAAAACGGAAGCAGAAGAAACCTCAAGGCAGAAGCAAACCAGGACACAGGAAAAAGAAACCAAAAAAGGAAAGAGTAGATGGTTGAAAGGTAAATTAGCTAGTGAGAAATTAGAGGGTAAAAGTTTTAAACTAATATAATTATTAAGAGTTTGGATCTTAAATTGTAAAATTTATTTATAAATTAAGATAATGTAAATTTCCATGAAAATAATTATGTAAATATTTTAATAATATTATAAGAATAAAGAATAGTTTAGTTGTTTTTTATTTAAGTGATAATTTTACCGATGAAATATACTTATGATAAAAAGCAATGAATCATATGATATGGTACTCTTAATGTACTTATTATGTAAATGAGAAGGACTCAAACAAAATGGGCAAAATAACACGTTAACCCAATTTACTATTAAAGTATGTTAAACAATGTATTATTAACGGTTAATGTCATACATTTATAGTAAAAAAAAATGAATTACACCTATTTGATTAATTTTAAAATTATAAAAAACACATAAATTATAAAAAACTAACTTAAAAATACAATTTATAGTTTTTTTTAATAATTTCAAACATGGCAGCATCTTCACTCAAATTAGAAAAATAAAATGACAACAATATCAATCATTTAACATTTTACCTAAAAAAATTTAAAGTTTTCAATTTGAATTTAAACAAAGTTATCTATGATTTGTCATTATATGTAACTCTAAGCATGCCGCACGCTAAATATAAAACAATCGGATTGAGTGATTGGTAAGTGATAATCTATGATCGTGGATCCTACAAATTAATAAAACAAATTTATTATTTGATAGAAATAGTGATTATGGATGATTAGGTATGATAATGGGCTCAATGCAATCGGCTTGGATTTTGAAAGTACGGGATTCGAATTTAATTTAAGGTTGGAACAGATAAAGCAATCAGGTTAGGTCATTCAAGTTTGTTGGAAGAAATCCGATCAAACTGAACACCAGAAGACGGGATCCATTCCCAACAGCATTTTTCATATAATTTTTTATTGGAAAAGAAATTAAGGAATGAAAAATTAGCGGCAATTGGAGGAATAAAACTGAAATAAATGGAACAGAATAGCCTTAATTTTTGTGGATGGAAATGGGATAAAGATAATATAAAATCACAAAGAATAGAAATGGAGGAGGACGAGGAGGAAGAAGTTGCAGAGGAGACGTCGGCAACGACGAAGAGAGTGAGAGAGATGGAGGAAAGAGTAATGGAGACTATAGTAAAGATGAGTAGTAGTAGGGAAGATGAAGCGGGATTGGTGACCTCATGGGCTATGGAAGTCGGAAAATCCATGGTTTCACTGGGATTCAACCTTCCGAGTCCCGAGTTGGCTCAACTACTGGTCTCCAATCTCTGCTTCCGAAACAACCATCCTTCCCTCTGGAAATTTCTTCAGTTTTCTCTCTCTTCCCGCCTTCTCTCTCCCCTCCATGTTCTTTCCCTCCTTTCTGCTAGAGTCATTCCTCACCGACACTCTCAACCTGAGGCTTTTAGATTGTTCCTTCAACTACTCGCCCAATATGCATTCTCACTCGATCCACTTGGCGATCACAGTGTCATCAAATCCGTTGATGCCACTCTTCAGCTATCTCGCACCTATGGGATTCGTGTTCTGGAACCCGGACATGTGTTGGTTTTGTTCTTCTTTAGCATTGTTACTGGCTTGGTCGATATTATCTGTTGTGATTGGGGATTGACTCCAGATATGCCACTTGGACCATTTCAAAGTGCTGATCACCATCCCATGGAGATAGATAACCAAGGAGACTCTAATACTGGTAGAACTCAACATCGTGACCTTCTGAGAGAATCAAATACTTGCACGGCCATGGAGGTGCTTACAAAACTAACCGAAACCAGAAAAGCTATGCGTCTACTCCATGCTGTGCACTTAAACTTGTATGCTTTGTTCTTCTCTTATTTTGCTTTATCTATTTCTTCTATTTTAGCAGTGGTTGATTTTTTTTTCTGATGTGAATTATGCCTTTATATTTGTTTCCTTTCATGGTTAAGTTAATAAGTTATGCGATCTTTCATCTTGAATCAAAGATTTAACATCATCAGAGTGATTAATCTAATACTGACGGCCCAAAATGTGTTGAGGCCAAAGAATGCGGATATGGGAAAGCCCTAGAAAGATTTAGTGAGTAATGGTCATGCATTGTTTGAGAGCAGAGGTAA
The DNA here is from genome assembly GCA_027563885.1 of Erythroxylum longipes. Classification (NCBI taxonomy): domain Eukaryota; kingdom Viridiplantae; phylum Streptophyta; class Magnoliopsida; order Malpighiales; family Erythroxylaceae; genus Erythroxylum; species Erythroxylum longipes. Next base: position 37,204,859 of record JAOQMS010000004.1, read on the forward strand.
GAGCGATTTGGTTTTGTCATTCTCATTTAACTGGGCGTTATTTTGAATCCCTTTATCTCTATCTCTATCTGGAGGGAGTGGTGATGCATTTTGATGCTAACCAAGTAGCATAGGAGGAAAAATTCATGTCACTATCTAAGTAATAAACTATTGCTGTGCTCTGTGTTGAGCCCCCAATCCATTCAGGCAAATTCATACCAATAATAACCGTGTTCATTAACTCTGTTCATGAAAATAATATAAACATGAATCTATTACCAGATATCTGAAAGCTACGTTCCAACAATACTACATGCATTTCTATATATATTAATCATATTCAAGGACACAAATCAAAAAGTACAAAGGCATATATCTTGTCCTACAAATATAAATTAAGATCTTGTCTCATTCTGTCTATCAGTACAGTAGCAGGGCCTACAAAACCTGATAATGTGTATGATATGATTCGACATCTGAAGTTCAGAATGTGTATGAACTTCAGACTGCATACATAAGTTTCAAAAATAAAAAAAATGATCATTTATGGTCTCTTACTCTCTTGTAGAAAAAAATTCATTTAAAATTTGTCTAATTAGCTATAAAATCATTAAGATTAATGTCGATGGTTAGGCTTTCATACATGATTCAGGATAACACCTAGATTGTGGATTTTTAGGATGATTGAACAAGCAAAAGAGAAACCTGTGTGTGAATGAGAGCTGTTTTGCTCTATATCTATTCCTTAGAGAATGTAGTACATATATACATGAATAGGAGATACCGAAAACTAGGATAGAGAATTTATACAAAACAGAAATAGTCCTAAGATAATGCTAATCCCTAAGATAATGCTATCTAATCAATATAATTTGATTACAATAAGATTATCACAATATTATGTGATAATATCGTCTATTGACCACACTTCCTCTCAAGTTGGATCATAGATATCAATCATGTCTAACTTGCCAGTACATTCTTCAAATACTTGTCTTTGAAGTCCCTCGGTAAATACATTTGTTGTCTCCTTCTTTGTTGGTACATAAGTTAGGCATATTGTTCCATCTTCTATGTTTTCCTTGATAAAATGTTGATCAACTTCAACATGTTTTGTTCGCTCATGGTGGATTGGATTGTGTGCCATGCTTAGGGCTGCCTTGTTATCACAATTCTTTATAGGTGACTCAAAATTGATTTCCAATTCTATTAGCACTCTTTTTAACCAGAGACTTTCACAAATTCCTTTCGCAATTGCTCTAGATTTAACTTCTGCACTACTCTTGGCTACCACCTTTTGCTTCTTACTTTGCCATGTGAGCAAATTTCCCCACACGAAGGTGCAATATCCAGTGGTTGATTGTCTATCCTCCTCTGAACTTGCCTAATCTGAATCAGTATATATTTCAATTGTTCTTTGATCTCTCTTTTTGAATAGTAATCCTTTCCCAGTAGTACCCTTTAAATACCTTAAGATCTTATAAACTGCCTCAAAATGGTTACCTTTTAGTGCATGCATGTAGCGACTTACAACACTTATAGCGAAAGCAATATCTAGTCTAGTATGAGACAAATAACTAGCATTCCCACTAGTGTTTGGTATTCTTCACGGCTAACCAGTTTATCTTCTTCACCGTCAAACTTTGTACTTTCAATGGGGGTGGTGCTTGGTTTACATCCTAACATTCCTGTCTCCTTCAAGAGGTCAAGAATTTACTTTCTTTGTGAGATGTAGATCCCTTTCTTTGATCTAGCTACTTACATGCCTAGGAAATACTTCATTTCTGCTAAGTCTTTAACTTCAAACTCTTTCCTTAAAGCTGATTTGAGTCTTGTAATTTCCTCTGCATCATCAGCAGTTACAACATTATCATCTACATACACAATCAAAATGGTCTTCTTACCTTCTCTAATTCTGAAGTACTTTGTATGATCTGACTGAGCTTGTGTATATCCTTCTGTTTTTAGGACTTTGGCAAATCTTTTAAACCAAGCTGGTGGTGATTGTTTCAACCTATATAGGGATTTTTTTAGTCCGCATACTCTGTATCCTCCTTCTTCCTTATCAAACCCTGGAGGAAGTTTCATAAATACTTCTTCCTTCAGTTTGCCATTCAAGAAGGCATTTTTAATGTCAAGTTGTTGGAGAGGCCAATCGAAGTTAGCAGCTACAGATAGCAATAGTCTGATAGTGTTTAATTTGGCCACAGGTGCAAATGTCTCCTTATAGTCCATCCCATAGGTTTGAGTATAGCCCTTTGCTACCAATCTCACTTTATACCTCTCAATGGAACCATCAGCCTTATATTTGACCGTGAATATCCACCTACACCTCACGGGTTTCTTCTCTTTTGGCAGGTCAACTTCTACCCATGTTTCATTTTCAAGTGCACTTATTTCTTCAAAACCTGCTTCTCTCCATTCTGGAACTTTAAGAGCTTCTTGGATATTATTGGGAATGTCAATTTTGTTCAGCTTAGCAATAAATGCTTTATATTGAGAAGATAGAGCTATCATATGAAACAAACCTCTCAATCGGATGCATGTTACGTGACCTAGATTTCTTCCGTAAAGCGATTGGCAGCTCTAGATCTGTATTGTCTTCTTGTTCCTTTGTATCACTACTCAAGAGTTTCTTCGGCAAGAACCTGCATTGGTTCGGAGATTGGTATAGCTTGAGGGACAGGGAGGGTACTACTTGTTTTCTTCCGAGAGTACACTTTGAGTGCATTGTTAGGCTTGGCTACTTCTGTATCGGAATTTGTCTCTATAGGATATGCATTAGACATAGGTGTTAGGATAGTTTCAGGAACAGATGTACAAGGAGGTTCAGGAACAGATGTACACGGCTGAGATTAATCACTAAACTCACTCCAATACTCGCCCTAAATCGAAGACTTGGGGTAGAAGGAATCTACCTCAGAGAAAGTGACATCACAATTAACAAACAGCCTCTTGGATATAGGATCATAACATTTATAACCTTTTTGTGTAGTAGAGTAATTGAGGAACACATGTTTTTTGGCTCTTGGATCAAGTTTGTTGTGTGAATAACTGTGAATAAAGACTGCACACCGAAAACCTTTAAAGGAAGGTTAGTTTCAAGATGAGTAGTAGTATAGATTTCTTGAAATTTTTGAAGAGGTGTTTTGAAAGAAAGGACATGACTAGGCATTCAATTAATAAGGTAAGTTGCAGCAAGGATAGCATCCTCCCAAAAATTTTTTGCAACATTGCTAGTGAACATCAAGGCCCTAGCTACTTCAAGAAGGTGTCTATTTTTCTGCTCAGCGATCTTATTCTGTTGAGGACTATTGACACAAGTACTTTTGTGGACAATTCCATGTTTTTTAAAAAAAGCATGAAAATTCTGATTAATATTTAGTATCATTATCAATATAGAGGACTTGAATACTTGTTTGAAATTGATTTTTTATCATATGATAAAAGTTAATGAACAGAATAGGGACCTCAGTTTTATCCTTCAAAATTGAATGGTTCTATTGGCCCCAAAGATCACTACGAATAAGTGAAAAAGGTTTTGTGGGTTTGTATTCAAACCTCGTAAAAGTTCTTTGATGCTTAGCAAATTCACAAGCATCACATTGAACACGAAGATCTTTTTTTATTGAAATATTTGGAAACAATCGTGACATGTACTGGAAGTTTGGACGACCTAAACTTTTATGCCATTGCAACAGTTCATCATTCTTAGGGACAATCACACTATTACCCAAGTTATAAGAAGTAGGATGACTCTCTCCATCTAGTACACTCCATCTATCTCTAGCACTATCAATCATCTTCCCCGATGACAGGTTCTATATAACACAATGAGTAGGGAAAAAATTAGCACTACAATGAGCTTTTTTGTCAATTTACTAACTGAAAGGAGGTTATAGTCTAAGATTTGGAACATGTAGAACAGAGTTTAATTTCATAGAATTTGTTACTTTGATATCTCCTTTTCTTGCAATCGTAGACGAATCACCATTTGCTACATTAACCTTTTCATGGCCAGCACAAGGAAAATATGAATGAAACATGTTATAGTCATCTGCCATATGGTCTGATGCTCTAGAATCAACTATCAATTTCTTCATAATGCATGAAGATAAAAAAGCTTGTATGATATTACGTCTCATAGTAGCAATGGCAACTGCACTTGTATTTTGTCGGCGATTGTCATTCTGGAGATTCTTTAGTATTTCCAATAATTTCCTTAGTGAAATATTCGACTCACCAGCTTGTTGTTTCTGCCTATCTTCAGATTTTTCTGTTCCCCCTTCTCTGGATACTTGATAGCCTCGATTTTTTTCCTTTTTGTGGTTTCCAATATGGAGGCTTTCCATGGATGTCCCAGCATGTGTCTTTAGTGTGACCACTTTGTTTGCAGTGATCACACCACCTCTTTTGACCCTTCTTATTGGATTCACCACGGGACACCAATGCAGATGCTTCACTAGTAGGAATCGGAGACAAATTTTGTTCTTTTTTTGACTCTTCTTTTAGCATAATTTTCCTCCTCGCTACTTCCCTCTTAACTTCAGAAAAAAACTTCTTTAGCTGTTGGTAGGGGAACTCCACTTAGGATTCTGCCACGGACATCATCCAGTTTTTTGTTGAGACCAGCCAAAAATTTGAAGACTCTTTGCTTCTCAATTTTTTGGTTATACATCACATCTTACTTGCACGTCCATTGTTCGTCTGACAGAAGGTCAAGTTCCTACCATAATGCTACCATATCTACCCAATATTCTGTATCTTCTCTGTTACCTTGCTTCATTTGCCACAACTTTGTTTTTATCTCGTAGATTCGCGACGCATCTTCTCTGTCAGAGTATGATTGTTGCACCTCTTCCCAGATCCCTCGAGCGGTTGGCAAAAACATGAAGGTACGTTTGATCTACGGTATCATGGCGTTGATAAGCCACGACGAGACCATTAACTTGTCTGTCTCCCATTGTCGCACAGCTTGCGAGTTCGTTGGGTCTGGAACATTTCCACCTCTAGTGATAAAACTTAGCTTCCCGCGTCCTCCAATGATGAGTTTCATAGCTTGAGCCCACTTCTGATAGTTCGTTCCATTTAGTTTGTCCGAGATGATGACAACCGAAGCTCCTTCAAGACCAGAGGTCATCGATGACTGACCTCCAGTCTGACTTGGATTTACAGTGGAGGATCCCACAAGATTGGAAGCAATTTCTTGACTTACCGGGGTCGACTCCTTGATTTCACTATCTCTTTCACGTGGCTCTGATACCATCTGAATAACAACTGTTTTGCTCTATATCTATTTCTTAGAGAATGTAGTACATGTATACATGAATAGGAGATACCGAAAACTAGGATAGAGAATCTATACAAAGTAGAAATAATCCTAAGATAATGCTAATCCCTAAGATAATGCTATCTAATCAATATAATCTGATTACAATTAGATTATGACAATATTATGTGATAATATCGTATATTTACCACATTGTGACTATTAGATTCTAGTCTTTGTTAATAAATTTTGTCAGTTAGAAATAAATTTTTAATTGGTTTTTTGCAAAATGTTCACTTTTATATGGAATTTCTTCCTTTGAAAAGTGCTACTAATTTCAAGTTTTCTTTGTCCTCTTATAGGCCCGAAAGATTTAGTGACCTCCTACAGAGGCTATTGCTTGTCAAAGCCAATAGATTGGCATCATCGAATATGAAGTGTGAAAACCAACTCCTTGAAAGATTGTTTACCAACTTCGAAAGAGTGTGTGGTTTTCAATACCAATTAAACAAGCGCCAGCTAGTCCAGATGTTTATTGACGTTGAACCTTGCAATCCTATGTATTGCTGCACGTCTGGTTATGGACAATTTGGTTGTTGGGTTCCCTTTGACATTTATATGGAGAATGCCATGGATGGAAGGCAATTCCCTGTTAGATCGGGAGTTGCCATTCTTGCCGGTAAATCTTCTTAAACTGGCTTTTGCTTTGTTAGATTTTTAACACATACTAACACATATTGAGGTTTATTTTTTGTGCTTTAACAACCTGAATACATTTATTGTTGGGAAATATATTGCTGGATATTACCTAAATAGTATTGACTCCTAAAACGTCAGCAAATCTGATAAGATATTATGTATCAGATATTAGGATATTATGTATATATATTAGTTTCCTAAAATAACTCTCTCTAGCTCTATATATACTTGTACCTATAAATTGTTTAGTATTTCTGCATGGTATCAGAGCTATACCTGAACAGTCCTAAACCCCAACCACCACCTACTGTCCCTAATTTACGGTCCTAAACCCCCAGCTGCCACCTACTGTATCTAATCCTGCCAATCTATGTCAACCATGTCCGACATTGGTGAATCTTCTAACCGCTCATCTCGGCAAACACCTCCTACTCATAATACTACCTCAGATTCTCATTCCATTCAGATCACTACTATACGACTGAATGGAGAGAATTTTCTTCGCTGGTCCCAACTAGTTAGAATGTACATCCGGGGTAGAGGGAAGGTCGAATATTTGACTGGTGACAAAAAGGAACCTATAGCTGATGGTCCTACACTGACTATGGGATGCTGAAAATTCTATGGTGATGACATAGCTGGTAAACTCTATGGAGGAGGATACTAGCTCTAATTATATGTGCTACCACACAGCTAAGGAGCTATGGGATAACGTGAATCAGATGTATTCTGATTTGAGAAACTAGTCCCAAGTGTATGAACTAACCCTCAAATTGGGTGAGATTCACCAAGGTGACGATAGTGTTACTAAGTACTTTAATTCTCTGAAACATTTGTGGCAAGACATAGATTTGTTTAATGACTATGAATGAAAATCCCCTGATGACTGTAACTATTTTCGAAAAACAGAAGAGGATAATCGAATTTTTAAGTTCTTAATTGGACTTAATGTTGAGTTTGATGATGTTAGAGGCAGGATTATTGGAAGACAACCACTTCCTACCATTGGAGAAGTCTTTGCAAAAGTCTGACGTGAAGAGAGTAGACGGTTTGTGATGCTTGGCAAACGAAATCCCACACCTACTATTGAAACCACATCATTAGTTGCTCGGAATACTACTGGTCGTACTAAGAAGATTGAGGAAAAGTCTCGGGTTTGGTGTGACTATTGCAATAAAGCATAGCATACCCGTGAAACATGTTGGAAACTACATGGAAAGCCTGCAAATTGGAAGGGATCACATGAAGCAAAATTTAATAAGTTGAAGTAAAATTTCTTCAACTCACAATGAATCACGAAAAATCCCATCAGCATATGAGGTGGGTGTTGGACAGTTCTCTCAAGAACAGATTAATTACATTCCGAAGTTGCTGACCCAAATTTGAATCCTCAAGTGCTCCTAATGCTTTTATGGCGCAAACTGGTAGTGTTTTTAATGCCTTATTATGTTTCTTTCCATACAATTACGCTCCTTGAATTCAGGAGCATCTGACCATATGACTAGTTCCTCTAATTTATTTCATACTTATGACCCTTGCTCTGGTCATGAAAAAATCCGTATAATAGATGGATCATTTTTTGCTGTAGTTGGTAAAGGTTCAGTAACTCTATCCTCGAATATATGCCTTGAATCTGTCCTACATGTTCTAAAACTAAATGTGTAATTTGCTGTTTGTGAGTAAACTAGCCCGTGACTCTAATTGTAACATTACATTTTTTGACTTATATTGTGTCTTTCAGGAACTAACTTTGGGGAAGATGATTGGTAGTGCTAAGTTGATAGATGGTCTCTACTACTTTCGTTGATGACAACTTGAAGAATAAAGAAGCTCATGGCTTAAGTAGTATTTGTTCTACCTTTGTTAAAGAACAGATTTTGCTTTGGCATAATAGATTAGGACATCCTAATTTCTCCCATCTCAAAAGACTATTACCTCATTTGTTTAAATTTGTGGATTGTTCAAAACTTCATTGTGAGCAGTGCATTTTATCCAAAAGTCATAATATTTCTTACCTCATAAAACGATATCAATCTTCCAAACCATTTTACTTAATTCATAGTGATCTTTGGGATCCATCCCGTGTTAAAACTCTTACCAGGAAAAATTGATTTGTAACTTTTATTGATGATCATACTCGGTTATGTTGGGTCTATTTGATATGTGAAAAATCTGAAGTTGCTCAAATCTTTCAAAATTTCTATACCATGATTGAAACTCAATTTTATACATGCATTGGTATATTTCACTTTGATAATGGTTTCAAGTATTTTAATGAAGTCCTTGGAAAATTTCTTAAACCCTTAGATATGTTTAAACAATGTTTTCCTGAAAATATACTTTACTATACTCTTCCTCTTCGGGTGTTTGGACTGTCTGTTCCTAAGGAATGAAATGCTGAGCTTCGGGTTTATCCTAAGAGGAAGAATCAATTGAGAAGTAGAGAACACCTACAATGCATGGCCTCTCAAATCCCTCGGAGAATGAACCTAGTAACAATTCAGGTAACCCTTCTGCTACTTTATCCCTTATTGTACCTAGGAATGATCAATTTATGCCTACCGACCCACAACTTACCAGTGATTTTTCTACTGATCTCTCTACTGATAATCACCTACCCATAGCATTTAGAAAAGGGAAACGGGCTTGCACCAATCATTCCATATCAAAGTACCTATCGTATGGGAAACTATAACACACACACATAAATCATTTATCTCTAAAATTACTAACTTGTTTATGCCAAGAAACATTCAGGAAGCACTTCAAAATCCAGATTGGAGATCAGGAAGTAAATGCACTTGAGAAGAATAAAACTTGGGAACTTGTGAACTTCCCTAGAGATAAAAAGCTGGTAGGTTGCAAATGGCTATTTATTGTTAAGTCTAAGGCTGATGGTAGTGTGGAAAGGCCGAAGGCAAGATTAGTCGCTAAGGGGTTCACTTAGACATATGGTATTGACTACCAAGAGACATTTGCTCCTGTTGCAAAGGTAAATACAATTCGGGTATTGCTATCCTTGGCTGTGAATTTTGAGTGGATGTTACATCAACTAGATGTAAAAAATGCATTTCTTAATGAAGACTTAGAAGAAGAAGTCTTTATGAGCCTACTTCCAGGATTTGAGGATACCTATGGGAGAAATAACATGTGTAAGCTAAAGAAGTCATTATATGGCCTAAAACAGTCCCTTAGAGCATGGTTTGATAGATTTGGAAGAGCAGTGAAGGGCTACGACTGAGGTCGAAGGCAGGTATGCTAGCTATCCTTGTTGTTTACGTAGATGACGTTATCATAACTGGAGATGATGTATCCGAAATAGTAGAGTTGAAGAAGAGATTAGCCAAAGTATTTGAGATTAAAGATCTTGGACCCCTCAAATACTTCCTTGGAATGGAGTTTGCTAGATCTAAGGATGGAATATTTGTAAACCAAAGGAAATACATTCTGGACCTATTGAATGAGATTGGGTTACTAGGATGCAAGGCAGCTGACACTCCAGTTGAGACTGGTGTAAATTTTAGACCAGTTCAATCTGAAAACGTTATTAATAAGGAGAGATACCAGCAACTAGTTGGGAGATTAATATATCTATCCCATGCCAGACCTGATATAGCTTTTGCCGTGAGTTTAGTGAATCAATTTATGCATTCTCTAGGCTAAGAACATCTGGATGCTGTAGACAGGATACTAAGATATCTAAAAGGAACTCCCAGACAAGGGTTAACGTTTCGAAAGCAGAACAGCCTTCAAGTCGAGGTCTATACTCATGCTGATTGGGCAGGGAGTGCAACTGATATAAGATCAATTCAGGTTGTTGCACATTTGTTGGTGGTAATTTGGTAACTTGGAAGAGTAAGAAACAAAGTGTTGTTGCAAGAAGCAGTGCCGAAGCTGAGTTCGTTCAATGGCACATGGAATTTGTGAAGTTTTATGAATTAAAATGATAGAGAAAGATATAGAGATTGTATTATTTACGTATGTAGAAGAGAATACAGCAGTAGGTTTCCCTCCTGGAAAGGTTCCAGGCCTAAGAAAATCTTTACAATCGTAAAACTATCCTTTCCTCCCCCATAGTATTACTCTATATTCCCTATAACACAATCTCTCTCCATAACTAACTATAACAAACTCATAACAACCTGTCTATGTGGCAGGTTGCCCTTTACGTATCTTACCCCTACGTATACATGTCTTAATAGGCTTAGGTATTATAGGCAGATCCACATCACTAACAACAGGCAGATCAACATTGCTAACAATTCCCTCCTTCTCAAAAGGCACCTTGTCCTCAAGGTGGAGAGAAGGAAATTGCCCTTTAATAAACTCTGCATCCTCCCAAGTTGCTTCTTCTGCTGGTGTAGCTTTCCAACGAACCAACCATTGTTGAATATTTCTGCCCTTGGAGCTTCTTGTGCGTGAGGCTAGGATTGCTTTTGGTTCAGCCAAATCCGAAGTATCCATCTCTAATCCTTGAGGGAGGCTATCTTTAACAGGGTGATCACCCACAGCCTTCTTCAATTGAGAAACGTGGAAGATGTGATATACCTTGGGTGTCGGTGGAAGCTATAGTCTATAGGCAACCTATCCTAGCTTTCCCATAAATTTGAAAGGGCCATAGTATCTTTTTGAAAGTTCGGGATAGATTCTCTTGGCCATATAGAGTTGCCTATGTGGTCTTAGCTTCACAAAGACCAAATCTCCCTCCTGAAACTGCACCTCCCTCTTGTGAGCATCTGTGGATTTCTTCATTACAGATTGTGCTCGCATAAGATTATGTTTAAGTTGGCGCAAAGCCTTATCCCTATCAACCAAAGCTAGCGCCACCGATTCCACATGAGTTTCTCCTTGGGAAAAATGCAGCAAGGTCGGTGGAAGGCGACTATAAACAACTTCAAAAGGAGTCCTTCCTATAGAAACATGATAATTGGTGTTATACCAATATTCAGCCCAAGAAAGCCAATAAGACCAATTTTTAGGTTGTCCGTTAGTGAAGTAGCGAAGGTAGGCTTCTAGAAACCTATTAACCACTTCCTTTTGCCCATCCGTTTGAGGATGATATTATCATCTTTAGGACTGTCCCTTGTAGTTTGAATAATTCCTTCCAAAAATTGCTAGTGAAGAGTGGGTTTCTATCACTCAATATAGAGCTCGGAATGCCATGGAATTTCACCACATCTTGGATAAATGTTTCTGCCATGGACTTAGCTGTGTAGGGGTGTTTGAGGAGTAGAAAATGAGCATACTTTGATAGATGGTTCACTACCACCATTATGACTTCATAACCATGAGATTTTGGGAGGCCCGAAATAAAGTTCATTGAGACTTCATCCCAAATAAGCTTAGGAATATGTAGGGGTTGTAAGAGACCTGCTGGAGACATTGTCATGTATTTGTTTTTCTGGCATATGACACATTCGTGAACAAACTTCTGCATTGTTGACTTCATCCCTAACCAAAACAGTCTACTAGACAGCCTCTTGTAGGTCTTTAGGAATCCAGAATGTCCCCTCCAAAGTTGAAGCATGATACTCTTGTAGAAATTGGGGAATTAAGGTTGAGGTGGATGAGAGAACTAACATGTTCTTATAGAATAACAAACCATCCCTCATATGATAATCAGGTTTGGAATTTGGGTGTTGTGAGAGAGCTGTCATAAGTGAATTCAACTTGCAATCTTCCTTGACCTCCCTTCGGACCACATCCATGTCAAGCTAAAATGGGGCTGAAATGGCTGAGAACAATAATCTGTCTTCTTCTACTCTAGAGAGAGCATCTATAGCTCCATTTTGTTTCCCGAGTTTATAGATAACTTCAAAATCTAAACCCAACAACTTAGCTTGCCAACATTGTTGATCAACCGAAGGAATATACTGATCTAATAAATGCTTCAGATGTCTATGGTCAGTGTAAACCTTGAAGTGTCTCCTCATTAGAAAATGCTTCCAATGTTGAATTGCCATCACTACTACCATCACTTCCTTCTCATAGACAGATTTAGAAAAAGTGGATTCAGCCAATGCCTTGCTGAAGTAAGCCAAGGGACGACCTTCTTGTATTAACACAGCACCCAAACCCCTTCTCGAAGCGTCACAGTTAGTAGAAAACTGTTTGGAAAAATCAGGTAAGGCTAAGACCGGTGAGGTAGTCATTCTCTTCAACTCTTCAAAAGCTTCTTGGGACTCCTTCCCCCAACAGAACCCATCTTTTTTAGTAAGTTCCGTAAGTGGCTTAGCAATTTTACCATAATCTTGGACGAATTTTCTGTAGTACCCTGTGATACCAAGAAACTCTCCTACTCCCTTTACATTCTTGGGAGTAGGCCACTCCAAAACACTCTTGATCTTTGATGGGTCCATAGCTACCCCATCACAAGAGATAATATGACCTAGATACTCCACGGATTTCTGTCCAAATATGCACTTCTGCCTATTAGCAAACAATTGATTGTCCAATAATAATTGCAGCACTCAAACCAAATGTTGCATGTGTTTTTCCCAATATGAACTGTAAACCAAGATGTCATCAAAGAAAACTAAAACACACTTATGCATCAAGGGTTTAAAGATTGAGTTCATGGTAGCTTGGAATGTAGCGGGCAGGTTCACGAGTCCGAAGGGCATAACTAAGTACTCGTAATGTCCATGAGTCCGGAACCCCGTTTTATAAACATCTTCTTCTCTAACCCTAATTTGATGAAATCCTGACTTTAAATCAACCTTAGAAAAATATTTAGCCCCATGTAATTCCTCCATCAGCTCATCTACAACAGGAATAGGAAATTTGTCGGGCATTGTTAGCTATTCAAAGCTTGGTAACCTATGCACATCCTCTATGATCCATCCTTCTTTTTGACAAGGATTACGGGACTTGAAAATGGACTGATACTAGGCCTGATGACACCAGTCTCCAATAAATTTTGAATCTGTCTCTCAATCTCATCCTTGTGATGATGTGCATGCCTATATGGCCGAATACACAGGTTCTCCTTTCTTCAGATTAATAGCATGGTCATTAGTCCTCCTAGGTGGTAGCTCCCTTGTCTCTTGAAAAACATAATCAAACCTGGACAGAACAACCCTCAATTCTTCTTGTTGCTCTGCACTAAAGACACCCATTTGTTCAGATGTATATCCACTGATTCCCATTGACCACAACAACCCTTCTATTTCCACTTCATGATGCTTGAATATTTGTTGTAGAGCATGAGGAGAAAAAGCCCTGGACGTTAACTCCCTGCAGAGTAACTTCTGCACCCCTTTGGTCGAAAGTCATGCCCATTTTCTTCCAGTCAACCTTCACCACCCCTAATATCTCCAACCATGCAACACCTAAAATCAAATCAGGTCCCCCAGTATCAAATATGTAAGCATCTACATTAAACTCCATTCCATTCAACTTTAATTTTATCTCCTTCCAAATACCTTGTGAGAAAGACCTATGTCCATCTCCCAATTTTACTCTGAAAGTTTTTGTGGGAGTAATGGGAATTCCTATGGCCTGAACCAACCTTCCGGACACAAAATCGTGACTAGCTCCTCTATCTACCATAATTAAAATGGGCATCTCGTTCAACTTACCTATCAAGACCATAGTCCTTGTGGGTGAAGTTTGTGCCTTCTTACTTCACTGAATTCAGTCGAGTTACATACTAATTCCCAATCTTCTGGTTGCTCTTCTCTCACTGTTGTCTCATGATTACTCACTCCATTTACCTCTTCTTCTCCCTACCAAACGATTAGTTTGTATTCTTTGTTGGGGCAACGGTGAAGCGGGCCGTAAGTTTGACCGCACTTAAAACATAATCCTTTGCCCTTCTTTCCATAAGTTGTTCGTAAGATAGGTTCCTCGTCCCCTTCCATTTGGAACCACCCTGCCAACATCTGTCATGGTATTTCGGAGCTTGTAAGGCATCTCTTTTACTTCATTCCTATTGCTTATAGCTGTGTTACTTGTCGGTATTGGGTGCTAGACAGTAGAATTACCCAGCCGATACCCATAACCCGCAGGAGAAGCTGCATGCTTGTTCTTGCACTCACCTGGTCGGATTACTCCTTCACTGACTAGCTCTATCTCCACCTTCCGTGCGACAGTCATGAGTCGAGCTCGAGACGTCGGTTCATGGGTTCGAACTTGATTCTTAATTTCTTCACGTAATCCTCCTAGAAAACAACTCATATACCACTCTTGGGGAAAGTTGGCTATTTGTGACACCACTCTCTCAAATTTGTCAATATACAAGTTCACCGACCCATGGTGAGCCACCGACTTCAATTTCTCAATCGGATCACCCTCATTCTTTTCCCCATAAGGTTCAAACAAGGAACGTTTGAATCTCTTCCACATCATGCAGGGATCGAACTCTTGTAGAGTCATGAACCAGTACAATGTTGTCCCCTCCATGCAAATCTGGACCATCGGCAGGCGCAGCTCAGGAGGAATTTCATGAATCATAAAATATGATTCAGCTCGCATGACTCATGCAAATGGGTCTTCACCGTGGAATGCTGGTAAGTCAACCCAACGTCTACATTTCTATATTCTTCCCATGCACATTCTGTAGAGGCTAAGGAACCGCAGTCCCCCTGTTGGCGAGATCCAGTACCCTGTTGGCCACTCGCAAGTCTTTCGCCTCCAGCAGTGTTCGACGCATGTTGGCGGGCATGTCGCCACCCGCAGAGGAGGATGCATGGTGGGTAAACGCCGGTGGACCCCTCTCCTTCACTTCCCACGTTCTGCTTCTGTGGGTTCTTTGCCATCAGAGTCTGAAACCCGTTCCTCAACTCCGACTGCAAAAGATTATGGGATTTGGCCAGTGTTTCTACGCTAGCCATCAAGGAATTAAGCTGCGTTCTTAGATCCTTCAAGGTGGTGTTGTGTGACTTAACCATTCCCTCTTGGGCTGAGAGGGATGATTCCTATCTCCTAAGAGACGCCTCCACTGCAGATACTCTAGCCTCCATTCTAGTTTGCATACAATCTCTACCCAAATAGCTCACTCAATGAAAGCACCAATTGATAGAGAAAGATATAAAGATTGTGTTATTTACGTATGTAGAAGAGAATACAACGGTAGCTTTCCCTCCTGGAAAGGTTTCAGGCCAAAGAAAATCCTTCCAATCGTAAAACTATCCTTTCCTCCCCCATAGTATTACTCTATATTCCCTATTACACAATCTCTCTCCATAACTAACTATAACAAACTCACAACAACCTGTTTATGTGGCAGGTTGCCCTTTACCTATCTTACCCCTACGTATATTTGTCTTAATAGGCTTAGGTGTTATAGGCAGATCCACATTACTAACAACAGGCAGATCAACATTGCTATCTAAAAGGGTACTTGAGGAACTACAAATTCCTATTTCAGTTCCTATGAAAGTGTATTGTGACAACAAAGCTGTAATTTCAATTGCTCACAACCCTATTCTTCATGATAGAACAAAACATGTTGAGGTTGACAAGCATTTCATCAAGGAGAAGATTGAAGAAGGATTAATGTGTTCCCTATATTCCAACTTCACAACAGGTAGTTGATATTCTCACAAAGGGATTACACAAGAGGTAGTTCAATGTTCTGGTTACCAAGCTGGCTATGGATGACATATACAAGCCAGCTTGAGGGGGTGTGTTGGAAAATATACAGTTGGATATTTCCTAAATAGTATTGACTCCTAAAGAGTCAGCAAATTTGATCAGATATTATGTACAGATATTAGGATATTATGTATATATATTAGTTTCCTAAAATAGCTATCTCTAGCTCTATATGTACTTGTACCTATGTATTGATCAAGTGTAATAGAAATAAAATTGTTCAGTATTTCTGCGTGTATAAATGTTCTTAGTGTTTATCGAGTACCTAATTTGCACCTTCTAATTGCAGAGACAATCAAGACCCTCCAAGTGTTAAACCGGGCAAGCTGGAAAGACACCTTCCTAACACTTTGGCTTGCAGCCCTTCGGCTTGTCCAACGAGTTAGCAATTCATTTTAATGTTTTTCTCTTAAAAAGCATACATGTTCATTAATAAGGAATTCTGTTTTATACATTCATGAATTTGCAGGAACGTGACCCTTTGGAAGGCCCTATTCCCCATCTCGAGTCTCGTCTTAGTATTCTTCTAACTATTGTCCCCCTGGCTATTGCAAGTGTGTTGGAAGATGATGCCAAACCTTGCTCCTCATCTTCTCAAGGAGGCAGATGTAAGCATGCCGAGAATGTATGCAAACATCAGGTAGATAGGAACGGTCAAGCATCCAAGAAACTTGGGCTTGTATCCTCGCTGCAGGTCCTTGGACAATTCCATGGACTCTTATGCCCTCCTGTGTCAGTCATTGATGCAGCTAATGTCGCAGTTGCTAAGGCAGCAATTTTTGTTTCTAATGCAAACAATGGGAAGGATGGCCTTGGCAATGGTAGTTATGGTGATATCTCTATCAACGCTGGTAACTTGAAAGTTGCTGTTCAGTTTTTGCCTTGCGACTCACTGTCACTTACAGTGACCACTACATGTATTCTGTTCATAATTAGTTCATAACTTTCTGTTGCCTTTGATGATTTTGGATTGTCTGTGGATTTCAGGTGGTGACATGAGGCACCTTATTGTGGAAGCTTGTATTGCTAGAAACATAATCGATACGTCATCATATTTTTGGCCCGGTTATGTTTCTGCTTCAGTTATCTCCCAGTTGGATTCCGCACCAGTTAGGAAATCTCCATGGTTAACATTTATGGAAGGAGCACCATTAAATAGTTCTCTTGTTAATTCACTTCTCACGACACCAGCTCCGGGGTAAAGTAAAAGTTTCAACTTCTAACCTTAAAAATTTTCACTCTGTAAAACTGATCTTACTCCTTCACAAAGTTTGGCAGAGATAGAGAAGTTAAATCATATTGCACTGAATGGGTCACCGGAGGAGAAATCAGCTGCTGCAAAAATTTTATGTGGTTCTTCTCTAAGCTGTGGATGGAACATTCAGGTAGCACATGTACTTAATTGCAAAGTTTTTGAAGTTGATAGCTTTGAAAGCTATCGAGTTGTATATTAACTGTATACAATTTTAGAAAAGTCAATTTCTTGATATCTCAAAGTTAGTGAGATTTTAAGGGACTGTTTTCTTTTCTTAGGAGAGTGTGGAATCCTAGGAGATTGATTCCTATTTTTAGAGATTTTTTCTTATTTTTTCCTCGTACTCTTTAAGGTGTATATTAATGTGTAATCCTAAATCATTAAGAAGACAATTCTTTTACCCTTCTATTTTGTGACAAAAGCCTCCAACATATGAGGTGGCTAATCATTAGTGATGCTTCATATTGGAATTTCAGAGTATATTAGCTTCATCTTTCGATTCTATTTGACACAGGAAAATGATCATTATTTTCTTGATATTTCCTCATAAACAACTATATATTCAGGATTGAGAAAATTGGAGTCATTTGTTTCTGTCTAGGAGCATGTAGTGCATCACGTGGTGAAGCTTCTTTCCCCTCCTATACCTTCTACGCATAGTGGAAAAAGGAGTCACCTGATTGATTACATGACTATGCTAAGTGCTATTCTTGTTGGGGCTTCTTCAATTGATATCGTCCATATTCTTTCTCTACATGGTGTGGTGAGTTTAGTTTCTGATTCTGTTTCTTGTACTTGGAAGTCATGGAAATTATCATACTAGCAAGTTTAATTGTTTTGCTGTATTCATTTTAATGCTTCATATGTGCATGTCCTTTACCTAAGCATGAGATTGTTGGATAAAGTACTAAATATGGCCCTTATGTTGACAAGTTGATTCTCGACAGGAATCAGATATTTTAAGTTGAAAAGTACTTGTGTTCTCTTTATTCTTTGGTGTTTCTTCCCTTTAAATGTGACTCTGCTTTTGAATAACTTCTTGTTAAACCTGGATCATACCTTATTGATGTTATCTAATATTTTATTACATAATAAACTATGCAAATTTCCTTTTTACGTTATAATAGGCTTGGTCTTTTCTACTGTTGCAGATCCCTGAAGTTGCAGCTGCTCTGATGCCTCTTTGTGAAGAATTTGGGTCGATTATGCCCACATCAATTAACAGATCAATCACACGTGATGAGCCTTCATTTTACATGGTTTTTTCATCTGCTTTTCTCTTTCTTCTTCGTCTATGGAAATTCTACAGACCCCCGCTTGATCAATGCTTAACAGGAGAAGGAGCAGTTGGTTCTGAGCTTACTTTGGAGTATCTGTTATTGTTGCGTAACAATCGCATGCCATTAGATAGTTCTGTTTCTCATGAAGAAATAAACAGGAATTCAGTGCTTGAACATTTAGCAGATAAGCCTGTGTATCTTGATTTCTATCCAAATCTACGAGCTTGGTATTGTCAAAACAAGTCTTGCGTTGCTTCACCACTTTCTGGTCTTAGTACTGGGAGTCCTGTTCATCAGGTTGCGAATAAAATTTTGAACATGATCTACTGTAAAATGTCAAAAGGGGGTGCTTCCTCAGGCAGTTCATCAGTATCGAACAGTAATGTATGTGGGTCTTCTCCAAATGCTGCAGAAGATTCTATCCATAGGCCAATGCTTCCTGCATGGGAGATATTAGAAGCTATCCCTCTTGTTCTTGAGGCAATATTAACAGCTTGTGCTCATGGAAGGCTTTCATCTCGGGACTTGACAACAGGTTGACAAATACTCATTTAGCTTCCCTTTTCAGGCTTCGTTTCCTTTGTCATTACATTGTAATAATTTTCAAAGCGTCAACATTCGTCTCTGATATTTCTATAAAGTAGGTAGCCGAATCACAATTAATGAGACTCCACTCTTAATGTTTTTAGTTAATCTTACAAGCATTTCAATGTTTGCAGGCCTAAGGGACCTCATTGATTTTCTGCCAGCATCAATAGGGACTATTATCAGCTACTTCTCTGCTGAAATTACTAGGGGTATGTGGAAACCTGTTCAGATGAATGGAACAGATTGGCCTAGTCCATCGCCCATACTTTCGACCATAGAAGCAGAAATGAAAGAAATACTTGTTGCTGCTGGTGTTGACTTTCCAAGCTGTTCTTCTGGTATAATTCGTTTCTATTAGTTTGCTCCTTGATGTTGAAAATTTTCCATTTTCTAGTTCATTTTAACTACGATTTTTTATAATGATTCAAATGCTTTCCCTTGCTCGATCTACAAAATTTTCTATTGTGGTATCCTCTGAAGATAAGTTGAACTCATTAGCTGTTTGTTGTACATTTTATCATTGTTACTTGCATTGATAGTTGATCTTCACCCAATCCAGTGTATCCATTGCAGGACTATCACCACTCATGCTTCCATTGCCAATGGCAGCTTTGGTCAGTTTAACCATAACTTTCAAACTTAGCAGAAGTCTTGACTATATCCATGCCGTTGTTGGTCCAGCCCTTGAGAATTGTGCATCTGGTTGTTCTTGGCCAAGCATACACATAATTGGTTCTTTGTGGGCCCAAAAAGTGCGTCGCTGGCATCACTTTATAGTTGTATCATGTGCTCGTTCTATATTCAGAAGAAATAAAGTAGCTATTTCCCAACTATTAAGGAGTTGCTTCTCCTCCTTCCTTGGATCAATTAATGTCTCAAGCTCATTGTTGACCAATCATAGTAGTGTTAGTGGTCTTTTGGGCAATATAATTGCAACACCTGGTGTTCATCCATCCATTGCACCAGGGTTTCTTTACCTTCGCTCTTGTCGTACAATACATGATGTTCAGCATTTGAATAATGTAATTATAGGGCTTGTAGCAGAGTATGCAAGGGAATCTGGTATGAGATGGGCAATCACTGGCTCTGCTTGCTTGAAGTCGAGCCAAGCATCCCTCTCCTTTGCAGCTGCCAAGGCAAGGGAGGTGGCTGTACTTGGTGCAAGCCTGACATGTGTGGCAGGTGGTATCAATCTGGTTCAGGAACTTTACAGGGAGACCATCCCCACCTGGCTACTCTCATCCAGGGAGGAAAAGCTTGATAAGATAAGTGCTGTCTCTCGTTTGGTCGAGGGATATTCAGTGGCATACATGTTGGTTTTGTCGGGTTCATTCATTTGGGGCATTGAGTCAACATCTCCACCATGGGCATTATCTAGAAGAGCCTGTATTGTTGGGGCTCACATGGACTTCTTGGCGAGAGTGATGGAGGGAAAGATATCACTTGGCTGCCATCCATCCACTTGGAAAGCTTATGTCTCTTGCTTGGTGGGTTTAGTGGTGAGTTTTGCTCCAGCTTGGATTCAAGAAGTGAAGCTGGACACATTAAAGAGCTTGGCCAATGGATTGAGAGGATGGCATGAATGTGAGCTGGCTCTCTCTCTGCTTGAAAGAGGTGGGATTGAAGCTTTAGGTTCTGTGGCTGAGCTGGTAAATCTAATTGATTGAGTAAATGTGAAAATATGGTGCTGGATAGAAGATCTACAAGGTTTATCATTAGTTATATGTGGCAAATCCAAATCTTTCTTTTTAGTGTATTTGATGAAGTTGGGAAACGCATCATCACATTAGTGGGAAGCAATCTGTTGAATTTGATCTCCTCGGCTGGTTCTCCTCATTTGCTGGGCACGGATGCGGACTAGGTGTATGCTCATAGGTTGTGTACTTGACTCTTAACTCTGGCGGGAGAGAGGGCTCATCTGTCCATCCATATGACCCAGGAAGTGATGGGAGGGCTGATAAATTGGGATAGCTGTGGTTGCCGGGAAGTTGGACCTTGCACATGTTTTAGTTCTTCCTTTGGAACAAATATAGAAATCTTTCAAGTTCATCGGAAGCTCAATTCTAATTGGGTATCATATTTTGTTTACTAATGTTGGGTATGAAGGATGATTGATCAACCACAGAGCTACTAGTACTTGCTAATAAGCGATGAATAACTCAATTATTCTTAAATTATGGCCAAGGGCTGAAGAATGTGTCGGGCCCATGAAAACCAGATTTGATGTCAAGGTTCCACTGGATAATATTAGTAGTTTCATAATAATATAAATATTAATATACTCCAAAGTTACTACATTTAAAAAATGATCCTCATTCGAGCTTTCTTCTGCGCACGTATTCAAGCTGCTACATAGACCTAGCTTTAGGTACAGAAATACGTAGCCTTTATTATCGCAAAACAGCTATGGAAGTTCAATTAATAGTTGCTATTGGCATTAGAGTGTGTCGTCACTAGTGGTAACTTCCATTCTCCACCTGGCTTTCTTACCTTTTATTTACATTCCACACACCAATAGCAGAAACTAGAGTTCTGAAGCAACTTTTAATCTGCTTAACAACAAAAGAGAAAAAAACACAAACTAATGATACATTGTTGGCAAAAAAATGATAATGCTTTAACAGAGTTACCTCACTTCTCTCATCTCTCAACCAGGGTCGATTAAGACCCCCCAAAATCCAAATCTACAAATTGCTACACAGCCTAAGATAATGGTACAAATCATTATGACGCAACCTAATGATACACACAATTCACCAGAAGTCAGTCAATTTAAGATGGTCAAACAATTCTTAAACTCACCTACAGATATACAAGAAACTATGCTCCTTAGTTAGACCATACATGCACCAGACCATGCCTATTACCAGTGTAGATTTCATTGCGGTCTTCATCATAGAAAAGGGCAGTTATATCTTCCAAAGCCTCTGCAACTGTACTTCTTATGGTTGAATGGGTCTGCTTTGAGCTGCTAGAACTGCTGCTGCACTTATCACCATTGCGATTGCCATTACTAGAATTTATCTTAGCCAAGCATTTGCCGGTCAAGATATTGCTCACGTTGATGGATCCAGCTGCATCAAAAGCAAAAAATGAGTACTCCCCATATACATCTCTTGTATAAACATCATGAAAGTTTTCAACGTAAAGAGCACACTCCTGTCCACTACTTTTTTAAGACCACACAGAGGCCCCCAAAAAAGTGTTGGTACAGCATCATATTCACAAAACTGATTTGGCTTCCTTTCTTGTTCATATCATCCAAAGGGATTTCGCAACCAGTAAGACTTGTATCATCTTTTGGCACCAAAAGAGAAAAGTAGGCGATAATAATATTATCAAAAAGAAGCTAGACATCTAGTTAACATGTCCTAATCAGAGTCAAACATAAGGAGATCTTCCAGAAATCTCCCCAATCCTGCACTCCCAACTCAGCCAAGTTATAATTCAGCATGAACAATTGCCTCATATCCCAGGCGGTTTATATTACATAGAGAATGTGTGAGTTCACTGATTCCGTTAAAAGATTGTAGGAGAATCATAAATAGCAACAAAGGATTATTTGGATTTGGACTGCATATAACACCGTCTATGATTCCTGCGGATCTCTTATAGCAGTTTGTTCACAAATGATACTTAGTTTTATTTTTTCTTTTTCAAGCTTTATACTTTTCAAATGGGGTATAAAACAAGAACTATTAAGAAAATGAAAAAGATTTTGCAGCCCACAAATCTTTCAGGTATATCTGGTACCACAAGATGTGCTCCTCAAACACATTTATCACTGCTTTTGGTTCAAATGAAAATATACCAATCACTGCATCTACTAAGGAAACTCGGTAATGAGGAAAATAAAAATAAAAAAAATAAATAAAAATAAAAATGATGTGTTATGACTTGCTATAATCAAGTTTTAGTACTCCAAGAGATAGCACTAAATAAGCCAGTACTTTTAAACCATCTTAGCACTCTAAAAACTAGCCAACCAAAGAAAGTAGACTATTACCGTTTCCTTCCATCCACTGGTCATCAGATTCAGCCTTGCAATAAGAGATTATAAGATCCTGATCACTCGTAATGTATATGTTATTGGTATTACAGTCGGGATGCCATAGCAGGTGATCCTCGAATGATGTCACAAGCTCCCCACGGAAATTCCAAACAGCAACAGTTCTATTTCTGAAAGTTAAGAACAACTGGTTTTCATAAAGAAATATAAACGCCGAGGGAGTCATAAATTCAGTTTTGCTAACTTCCATCAGCTCAGCATTTCGAACCTAAAGGCAAGAGGTTAAGGTTATATATCTGAAAACAATAAATTGATGCAGGAAAGAAACTGAAAGAGATAGAAATAGCATACATCAAGAATCTGAAGGTTCTCATTTTCCTGCTTGACAAGAAGCTTTTCATTGAATTGTTCAATGAAGTCCACCTTTTTATTACGATGAAGGAGATGGTTGAATGCTTTGAGAACCGTCCCATCTTCTATGGACAAAATTTTAAGAGGAACATGGCCACTTGCTCTATTGAAGATCAATAACATGATGCCTGGACTGTAGGTAGAATTAAGAATAAAAATTGAATCGGGGCATTCATTCAACGGAAAAAAAATAAAAATGAGAGGATGCAAGATACATTCCAGACTCAAACAAATTCTCAGGTAGCTGCCCTTTGTCACACAAATTATCACATTAC
>JAOQMS010000004.1:37253185-37265430 GCA_027563885.1 Erythroxylum longipes
CCATAGTAAACTCCAAAATTTTCTAATTCATAAATTCTAATTTATTTTCATGCTTGATAATTTAATAAACTAAATAAAATAAATTAAAAGTATGAAAATCCTAAAAACGGGATCCAACATAGACTCCTCTATCTCTCTTTAATTGGTGTCTCTGAAAAGAAACACAGTTTTAGCTTTGAGAAAAAAGTTCAGAAATGACTACTTCGACACACGTTGTGGGTCATCTAACACCAGGCATTGGGTTAATGTTTTTAGGGTTTTGGCACCTTTTCAACCACATCAAACTCCATGTCCAAAACCCCATCTCCTATGTCTCTTCCCCTTGGTTTTCCACTTCAAAAATAAAGTACTTAGAGCTCTATGTCATTATTCTTGAAACCTTCATATCTATGTCCATAGAGGTGTTCTTTGCTAGTGAATGTTAGAAATATACGTGGACTAATATAATTACAACAGTAATTTCATATACATAACCATTAATCAAATTGCCTAATGTATGTTTAATAACTATAATGGGATGATTAACAATTTGTTAATTACATTTGAGGCACATGGTAGTACCCTAATAACTATATGTTAGTCCATTAAACTATAGTTCATATCATCCTCAATATGACACAATTAACCTATTTTACCCCTTACGGTAGAACATATTATTAAATATAACATATGGTGAGATTGTGTATATAAAATGGTGTGTGGATGGGAAATGAGCAAGAAAAGGGTCTTCTACCATTAGTTCTCAAGAGCACAAAATTTGTTGTTATTCTTTGGTAGGTTGAGAGAGAATGGAGAGAGCTCAAGACTACATGCCAAGTGTTGGAGGCATGTGATTTTCTATATATTTATGCTCTGAATATAATGAGATCTTAGTTTTGTTATGTTTTGAATGCATCAAAGTATTTATCAATTAGTATCAGAGCTTGATCATTTGATTTTAGAGCTCATTTTTACGGTTTCTCAGTTGTGTAAAATGTTTTCGGTTCAAATCGGATTTTTTGTAAAAACAACTTCGAAATGATGTGTTATTGGTTCAAAATTGATTATTGGTTCTTGTTGTTGCATTTTATCTTTGTTTTGGACAAAAAATCACAGTTTTTGGATGCGTTTTTGACAAATTTCGTGTTTTCTTCCATAACCAAAATGATGTTTACAGATTTTGGAGCACTTTTGGCTCAAATAGATATGGGAAATCAATAGATCGTGAAAAATGGAAGAAAATGCTTCAAAAATTGTCGAAAACGAAGGTCAGGAGAGAGAGTTACAGGAGGGTCAACCCGCTGACCAGATTAAAGGTCAAGGACGACACTGTGCAGGTCGAACCGCATAACCTGACCCAGGTTTACGGGTCAAACCAGTTAACCCGACCTGAATTCATGAGTCGACCTGCGAACCCAAACTCGTACATTGCGCGGGTCAGCCACCAGTCGACCCACGCATCCGACTCGGAATATATTATTTACTTATTTATTTATTATAAAAATTTGAAAAAAAATAATTTTTGCAAGCGCGTGGGGGCACGTGAATAGTCATTTTTGGACCTTTTTTTTTGCTCCATTTTTAATTCTATTTTCCCATATGTTTATGTACAAGATTAGTTAGTAATTTTATTTGATAATTCTAATTGTTTTAATCTTGTTATGGCATAAACATGTTTTTTTGTTGACAATAGTTAATGTTTATTTTTACTTGTCGTAGAATTAACCATGTGCAACTATTTGTGATGAGGAATTTTTAAATATTAACGTATATTTAAATTTTGTGTTTTTCCTCTAAAATAACGTTAAGATCCATACGAGTAATTAATTATCCTGTCGATAATTAGTCCTTAGTAGGATGCTTAATACAGTGAAGAAATTTTATTGAAATATTATGAACCGCACAATTTTCTATCCTTTCGATAGTATATTAATGATTTGGTCATAATATTTTAATAAATTGTTCTTACCTGTGAATGAGTTCTACATTTGTTTAAAGAACTCTAGCATGAATAATATAATTAATTTTGAGAAAAAGAGCACGAATTACATGATTATGTTTTAACATGCATTTCATTGTTATTGCTTCTGTTTCTCATTCAACTTTAAGCAATCCAAGAGTCTCTGCTATCTTAACGCTGAATGGAACGAACCATAAGTAGTGAGTTGAATCTCTCATGATGAATTTGACTATCATGCGAATGGACTTGGCCTTGAGAATTGATCCACCACCAAAAGCTGTTGATGATGCTACTGAGAAGGAAAGGAAATCTTACGAGGAGTAGGAATACTGTAATCGATGTTGTTTGATGATTATGAGGTATCACATGGATAAATCCATTCGTGATAGTATTCCTAAGGCTAACAATGCAAAGGATTTTCTTGCTACCATTAAGAAGAAGTACATGAAGTTCTCAAAGAATGAGAAGAATGAGTACTTAAACATGCTTCATCGCACCATTTATGATGGTTTAAGTGATATGAGGGCTCACATCAACAAGCTCATGGGTTGCTACCATAAGCTTAAGGCTATGGATATGGATCTTGGTGAGGACTACATGGTATGGTTTGTGATGGGGACTCTTCCTTTTAAATTTGATTCGATTAGATCAAGCTATAATGCTCAGAAAGAGCAATAGACTGTAGAGGAGATGACTGCTATTCTTTGCCAAGGAAGAGGATGACATGAAAAAGGGAAGGACAAGAAGCATCTCCGTGATGACGATCCATAGCAATTCTTAAAAGAGAAAGTTTACTCCTAATAGCTTAAGTAACCAAAAGCTTTTTAAGAAGAAATTTGTTAGTCCTAAAGGATGTGGACAGGCAGGTACATCTTCTGTTGGTCAGAAGAATAACTTTTTAAAAGGGAACTGCAATTTTTTTTAAAGTTTTGCGCACAAGAAAGCTGATTGCTGAAAACTCATCGCTCATTTAGAAAAGAACGAAACTGACAAATTGAAGAAGGCCACCTAGTTTTGAGCAACATGTGTACATGGGAGACGATACTAAAGTCAAAGTTCAAGTTTTTGGGATAGATAAACTACAGTTAAATGCAGGGCATCTTTTGATGTTACATGATGTCGCTTATTTACCCTCTATTAGGAGGATTTTGATTTCTGTATCCATTTTGGATAGACTCAGTTATAGTCTTCTTTTTTAGAACTGGAAAACTGACTTTGTATTGTGACTCTCTTTTGGTAGGAATTTATATAAACTTGAATTGAATGATGTTGCTACTATTGCTTCTTCCTCTTACCTTAATATTGTTATTGGTTCCAAATATATGAGGATGGATTTGAGATCTTCTACATTATGGCACAAACATTTAGGTCATATTTCTAGAGATAGCATGGAGAGGTTGGTAAAAGATGGTGTACTTCAAGATCTTGATTTTTCAGATTTTACTACCTGTGTTGATTGTATTAAAGGAAAGTTGACCGCCAAGGTTAGGAAAAGCAAAATAGACAGGAGCTTAAAATTGTTGGAGTTGATTCATACTGATATATGTGGACCATTTATTCCACTTGCTATGCGTGGTTATAAATACTTCATCACTTTTATTGATGATTTTTCTAGGTATGGTCATGTGGAGCTTATTCGTGAAAAATATGAATCTTTGAAAGCATTTAAGATTTTCAAGACAAATGTTGGGCTTCAAAAGGGGAAGAAAATCAAAGTAGTTAATTCTGACAGAGGTGGAGAGGTTTATGGGCATTATGATGAGAGTGGAAGGAATCCAGAGGCTTTTGTTAAATACTTGCAAGAAGGTGGTATTAAAGCAAAATATACAATGCCAGGAACACCTCAACATATTAGAATCGTTGAAAGAAGAAATTGCATACTTCTTGATATGTTGCGGTGTATGTTGATTCATTCTAATTTGCCTGAATTTTTGTGGGGTGAGGCATTGAAGCAAGTTGCTTATATCTTGAATCAAGTACCTAGCAAATTAGTTCCAAAGACTCCATATGAGTTACGATCAAGTAAAAAACTAAGTTTATGCCATTTTCATATTTGGAGATGCAAAGCATAAGTAAGGCCCTATAATTTAAATTTAACTTAATAGCAGTACATAAATATAATTTTAGCTGAAATTTTGTTTTTCATTTTAATCATTTTAAATTAATTTTAATTTTAACAATCTAAAATTAAAATTTGTCACATAAGTTTATGGGCGTCTTATGTGACAATATTTTCTTTTAATTTTAATTTTCTAAAAAATTTAATAATAAGGTAATTGTAATTAAAATTAAAATTGATATTTTATTTATTGTTTCTTTATTTTTCATTTAAATTTTAAATTTATTTCATAAATTAAAATTCATTAAAAAACTTTATAATTATAATATCTCAAGTAAGTGCATGGCATGCTCCATAAATATTAAAATTAAATTCATCCAAAATCCTTAAAGCCAAAAATTATAATAACAAAACAATAAATACAACTTAAGGACAAAGGGAGAAGGACGCGGCTAGTAGGCGGTTCGGCTTTGACAAAGGAGTTCTCAATGAAAAAAGATAGCGTGTTTAAATTTTTAACAAAAACGATACCGTTTTAATATTAGACAGAGTAAGACAGGATAATTTTGGACAGAAGATCCGGAATCCAAGGCAATACATTATTACAGTCCAGATCAACACAACACATAAAGGTGGCAGAGGGAACAACTGTTACCAAAGGCACTGACATGAATAAAAGAAGTACGTATTACATTATTAATACTAACTTCACACACCACGTAATTAAATAAGCTGTCTTATAGCCCTTGTTGTCGTAAATCAGACACCCTCCAGCGTCAGGATTGCCGTAAAGATGGGGAAAAATTGTGATTCCCAATTGAAGCAGACGAGGAGGTTCCGTTCCAATGGTTGGCATTGTTATCGTCCGAATAATAAAAATCAGCTTTCTGCATTTCTCGCAGTATTTGAGCCCAATAGCCCTTTGAAAACTGATGAGTCTCACGGACCTGATTGTATGCCTGGACAAGTTTTTTTCATGCATAAAAAAATTAATTTGTTAATTAATTTGTTCAATACATATATATGAGCTAATGAACTAAAATCATAACAATGTTACTTTATTATGTACGTTTTTTCTTCCCACCAATAGCATGCATGCATGTATTTGAATGATCATGTAATTGTAAATAAGTGAATGATGATCAGTATAGGAAAAATGATCAATCTATAATATTCGTATATAAATAATAAATACTACTGCTCACACTTGTGGAAAAATCCTCGTCTGCCTCCCAAGCGTTGTTCCAAGCCACCAACCAATCACAATCAGCCGAGTCGGCGTCCTTGCCATGATACACCACAGCCCCGATTGACTGAGTGGAAGCCTTGCCTTTGACGTGCAGAAAGGCACCCCACTGTCCGTTTGCAATCTGAATCGGGTATGGAGAAGATCCGATATGTCCTTCCCAGTCTTTTTTGAGAGCATATTTTAGGGTGTCACCGGTAGCATTGTAAACGAGGCATAGCGTTCCCACATGGTAACCACAAGTTTCTTTTAGATCCAGTAAGTACTTGAGAGCTCTTTCATTCTTTCCATCTGAGTTCTTCAATTTGAGAGCCACACGAGCCCTGTCAATGGGCGTCAGGTGTCTGTACTGATACTCTGGTAGGCTCTCTAGAGTTGAGTTTGTGATTGGGATGCCAAACACACCGTCTCCCATTTCCTAAATTTGTAGAGCTAGAGCTAGAGTTTTTGTAAATAAAATAACTCTTTTTTCTTCTTCTTCTTTTTATTTCTTTGTTTTTGCATTTCATTGCCTATGTCACCTTATGTATATATAGAAGCGCTATTAGGCTCCAATGCCATGTGTTCACGTGCGCAAGCTGCAAAGATAGATATCACTGCCCCGAACTCTAGAAAGCACGTTTTTGTGTAATACCATTATGTCCTATTAAATTTGTAATGAGTCTACGGTCACATGAGAAGGAAAGTTAGACCATATACAAGCTCAAGTGAGGTTTTATCTTAAAACTAATTGGTAATAGATGGAGTAGTCTACTAGGTTTATATGTTAATCTTTTTCTCTCGAAAAGGAAAGTTAGACCACATATAAGCTTAAATGCGGTTTCATCCTAAAACCAATTGGTGATTGGTAGAGTAACCTACTAGGTTTATATGTTAATCTTCTTTCCTCTCTTTTTTCGATGTGGGACATTCACATGTGGGTATTCTCAATACTCCTTCTTATATGTGAGTCTCTTTTTACTTCAGCAATCTGGAGAGATACGTAAACAAACCTCATCAGAGATGAACTTCTGATTGAGGTCAAATAAGCCCCCTTTTGGGACAAACAATACTGTCGGGTCACTTGTTCAATGTAGACTTCAATTCCTTCTCTAGTTGCTTGAATAACAGACCCCCTTCTAGGGCAAATAGTAGGTCAGGATCTTCTTTTACTTTAATACTATATTAAAAGGCTTAACTCACCCTCAAAAGCTAGCTTGAGAATGAAGGTTTTCATACTATTATAAATAGCTGAATGCACTTACACTTGTCCGATGTGAGATTCTTGACATACCTCCCTCAGCTCAAAGCAGGACTGGATATCTGTTGGGCATATTAGGTAAAGGGACAAAACCGGGCATTACCCCAAACCATCAAGACAAACAAGGTCTGATACCATGTCGAAAGACCTAACTCACCTCCAAAACTTAAGTTGAGAGGGGAGATTTGCACACTATTATAAATGACTGACTGTACTTACACTTATCAGATGTGAGATTCTTGACATGTTCACCCCTATCCAATTCAAAAAATGTCATCATTTTATTTTGTGTTTCATGCATGAAACTAACAAATATTTTGATTTTTTGTTTTTCTGATTATTTTAATTTTAATTTTAAATTTTAAATAAAACTTTTAAGATAAAAAATTTAAATTGAAAAACAAAATTATCATTTATTTTATTTTAATCAATTTTTTTATAATTTATAAATTACCATTCATAAACAAAATGAAAAACAAATTTATAAACAAAATGAAAAACAAACGCAATGTGTTGAATGAAATAAACGCGTTTTGTTTAACTAAACGCAATGTGTTGAATGAAAGTTGCGAGAGAAAGAATAAAATGAAAGTCATTAATCCATTTCGTTCATCGCTTAGAAGGATTGGAAGCATCCAATTCGCTTTCAACAAAAAGCAAAGTTTAATTCTTTTCGCTTAACCACACACAAAGTTGCAGAGGAATCAGACATGGGAGCTCTTGAGATGGGCCACTGCAGAAACGTCAGGTGAAGACTCCTTTATCCATTTCGTTCATCACTTAAAAGGATCGGAAGCATCCAATTCGCTTTCAACAACAAGCAAAGTTTAATTCTTTTCGATTAACCACACACAAAGTTGCAGAGGAATCAGACATTGGAGCTGATTTGTAATGCTGTAAATACCAAAATATTCACTGAATCTATTTATCAACTCAAAATTCAATTACTAAGAAGACGACAATCGTTTTGGTTGGTTTGTTTGTTTTCCAATTAAAAAAAAAAGAAGACGGAAAATCCTGATAGAATTTTATACAGCAACTGAAGAAAAACTTATTGGGGGCTTAAAATAGAATGAAGTCCTATGTGGACCAACACTGACGGGATGTGGTTTTTAATGTTGGCGAGTGGGTATATGTTCGTCTTCAGCCTTATCGTCAACATTCAGTCCGTTTGAGGTGACACAGTAAGCTTGGCCTCGATATTTTGGCCCTTTTTAGGTTGTTGCTCGCATAGGGAAGGTTGCTTATAAGTTGGAGCTTCCTGAAGCTGCTCGAATTCACCCCATCTTTCATGTTTTTATGCTGCAACCGTGTGTGGGTATCCCTACTAATCAGGTGACTCCTCTTCACTTGGTTGATACTACTTGCATGTTATGAACGATCAATCATAATAATTAAAGAACAAGTGTGAAAATAGAAGACACACACAGATTTACGTGGTTCACCAATCTATGACTACGTTCATGGCGGCTAGAGTTTTTTATTTCACTGTGAATGTTTTTCAACTTTGGTACACTAGGAGAATAGTACATATTTACCACAATCGTGAGTTTGGTGTAAAGTCTAAATATATTATTAGGCTCCATATCTCAACATTGCACCCTTATTTTGCAGCTTGTGGAGGTGCTGCATCGCCTATTGATTAAACGGGGAGAACAGTCAGTGGAGCAATGGCTCCTGAGGTGGGATGGATTGGATTCGGACACAGCCACCTGGGAGGATAAGGAGAAACTGTTAAGGAGTTTTGCTTGCTCGAACCTTGCGGACAAGGTTCTTCTTCAAGATGGGAGTAATGAAGTGAATGGGCAGCAGGTCAATTCTCTAGACCACATCACAGAGATAGCTCAGTCAACAACGGTGTCATGCGGGAGTGCTCGAGCTACTGCTCATCCTATTCATTTAGTTGATTATGTTACTTAGGCTTAGTTTAGGGGAGCGTTAGCAGTTGATAACCTGCTGAAATCAACCTGCTAAAATAATAAGTACTTATTTTCAATAAGTACTTATGTGTTTGAGATTGCTGTTTTGGTAACTGCTGAAACGTGAAAATAAGTGTTTGGCAAATACGATTGCGGTTGCTGAAAAGAGATAAAATGACTAAAAAGTCCATTAATTTAATAAACTATTAATTGTTGTGTAAATAATTAAAAATATATTATTAGTCATATAAAATTAAAATTATAAATAAGAAAATATTAAATTAAAATAAGAAAATATAAATAAAATAAATTTAGTAAATAAATATTTCAAAAAATACATTATTAGTCATATAAATTCAAATTATAAATATTAAATTATTAAATTAAAATATAAATATAAATATAAATAAAATAAATTTAGTAAATAAAATATTTCATCTTACTTAAATTCTATTGGCAAAAACTTCCTTCTATTAATTAAGTAAGGGTATAATGAAAAATAGTAAAATATCATGAGGTTATTATAGAAAGGTAAAATTTCTACCGTATAAGCAGTTTCCTACCGCAGCCCCCTTTCTGCTTATCTATTTCTGCAGTCGCACTGCAGTTTTCTCCAACTTGCAGTTGTCGGCCGCAAATTCAAGCGTATAACTGCATTTGAAAACTGCGGTGGATAAGTACTTATCTCCACCGCACCGCAAATCCAAACGCAACCTCAATAGGCACAGAATGCATCTTACTCACTGTACACATCACTATACTCATTATACATGTCACTAAACTCATTATACACATCACAGTCACACACAAATATATACTGCATTGGTAACAATAGAAGGGTATGTCTGGAATTGTTTAGTTCTTTTCTCTCATCTTTTCCTCTGTTGTCGTTCTCAATCTTCCTTGTGTGGAGGCTTGCTGGTTTGCCTAAAAATCCAGCTATCAATAATATTGAGTTTTCTCTAAGAGTTGAGGTTGGCCTTGGCTCTTCACTTCATTTTCTTTTAAACGTACGGAAAAAATGAGACAGACAACGACTTCACTGCTATTCATTTTGGTTTAAACGTCAAACCAAAAAACCACCAAAGGCTAATCAACCTTACCACCAAAGGCTAATCAAATAGGTTGGTGTGAGTAGTTCAACACTCTCATTTCTTAATTAGAGGTCTCGAGTTCGAGCCTTAGGAATAGAAAAACTTGTTTGGCCAGCACTTTACTCCCATGGTTAGGACCCTCTTGATTAATTTCTTCTGTTTTGTTTTTAATTCTTATTATTATATATAAAAGGAAGTAAAATAAAACTATTTTATTTTATTATTTATTTTGCACAAGAGAGTTTCCAATATTAATTATATTTTTGTACTAGTAAAAAATATAGTAATATGCTATATAAATTATTTAATAAATTGTCTCGTAATAAATTAAATAAATGTAAACAGAAATGTAATACCCTATCCATACGCTGGGCATGTAAATAATTACGTGCAAAACTATCAAAGAGATATGCCTTTTGATCAAATATTACTCTCAATATACTACTGGAAACGAGGATGAGGATGAGAGTAAAAATTTTCAACCACCAAGAATTCCAATGTGGTATTGAGTACTTGTATTATTCCATGTGGTATGAAAGTCATTATGTATCTTTTATTGTTGTTTTAATTAGTCAATATTTTATTACTTAATAATAGCATTTTTATACTATTAGCAACTGTTATAAATTTCTTAATTATGAAAAATATAATTTCCATTTAATATTTTTCAAAATTTTATAGTTAAAGTTGATAAAATATTTAATAAGGAAGTATGCATTAAAGTTTTATTAAAAATTTTCATTTTTCTTATAAATTTCCATAATTTCTTTTGCATTTTTATCGATATGAATATTTTGTCAATAATTCCACCAACATTTCTGTATTTTTGACCTTCGATACATGGTAACTTATTTTAGTATTAATCTTGCAAGTAAGGAATTAAATTCCCTTGATGTTTATTTATTTTCTTTGGTGAAAAGTATTACTAAGTTTGAATATAGTTTGCTTAAAATTTGTTATAATGTTTCATATATGCAGAAAATCATGGACTATGAGTATGAGTAATAGCTATTTGTTTTGATGTTTCATGTGTGCTGGAATTTTATGCAAATATGTATTGATGTGTATAATTATGACGTATATGCATGCTATAATTACTTAGAATTTATTTCTATAAATTAGCATTTGATTCTTATTATAAAGCATAGTATTGATTAGCTAATATCACTTTGCTGGAATTTATTTTAAGCATTAAATTATGTGTAAGAGTATGTGTTTAATAGTTGATTTACTGTATACTTTTCTATTATCGTACTGAAAATTCATAATATATTAAACTTAGTTATGTGTATGATGATAAGTAAATGCTCGCTGGAATTTATGCGCACCTTTTGAATGTATACATCTATGCAAATATAAAGAATTAAAGTGAATGCGTTCATTTTTTGAAAAAAATTTTCTTGTTTGTAATTCGAACTTGCTATCTCTTCTTTAATAGAATTGGTCTTTAGGTCTCGGAACTCGTCTTTGGCACTCGTTTAAATGATTTCTATTTTGTTTACTCGGGACTTGGTATTTCGGAATTTATTTTGAAAAAAAAAACTCAACACCAAATTAAATAGTTCAACACTTGCACAAGGCAATACATTATTACAGTCCAAATCAACACAACACAACACAACACATAAAGGTAGCAGAGGGAACATCTGTTACCAAACAGGCTTATTACATTATTAATACTAATTTCACACACCACGTAATTAATACTAATTGTTGGAAATCAGACACCCTTCAGCGTCAGGATTGCCGTAAAGATGGGGAAATTGTGCTTCCCAATTGAAGCAGACGAGGAGGTTCCTTTCCACTGGTCGGCATTGTTATCGTCCGAATAATAAACATCAGCTTTCTGCATTTCTCCCAGTATATGAGACCAATAGCCCTTTGAAAAGTGATCTTTCTCACGGACCTCATTGTATGCCTGGACAAGTTTTTTTCATGCATCAAAAAATTAATTAATTTGTTCAATACATATATATTAACTGAAATCATAACAACGTTACTTTATTATGTACGTGTTTTCTTCCCACCAATAGCATGCATGCATGTATTTGAATGCTCATGTAATTGTAAACAAATGAATGATGATCAGTATAGGAAAAAGAGAGCAAAATGATCAATCTATAATATTCGGTACTGCTCACATTGGTGGAAAAATCCGAGTTTGCCACCCAAGCGTTTCTCCAAGCCACCAACCAATCACAATCAGCCGAGTCAGCGTCCTTGCCATGGTACGCCACAGCCCCAGTTGACTGAGTGGAGGCATTGCCTCTGACGTGCAGAAAGGCACCCCACTGTCCGTTTGCAATCTGAATCGGGTATGGAGAAGATCCGATGCGTCCTACCCAGTCCCATTTGAGAGCATATTTTAGGGTGTCACCGGTAGCATTGTAAACAAGGCATAGTGTTCCCACATCTTTACCGCAAGTTTCTTTTAGATCCAGTAAGTACTTGAGGGCGCTTTCATTCTTTCCATCTGAGTTCTTCAATTTGAGAGCGACACGAGCCCTGTCAATGGGTTTCAGGGCTGTGTTGCCCTCATACTCTGGTAGGCTCTCTAGAGTTGTGTTTGTGACTGGGATGCCAAACACACCGTCTCCCATTTCCTAAATTTCTAGAGCTAGAGCTAGAATTTTTGTAAATAAAATAACCCTTTTTTCTTCTTCTTCTTCTTTTTGTTTCTGTGTTTTTGCATTTCGTTGCCTATGTCACCATATGTATATATAGAAGCTAGCGCTGTTAGGCTCCTAT
>JAOQMS010000004.1:37280935-37292782 GCA_027563885.1 Erythroxylum longipes
TACTCTTCATCTTGTTTATGTTTTTATTATCCTTATACCATATCATGTATGGATTGGCATGATGATTTGGATTTGTTTCTTCCGCTGGAAAAATGATTTCTTAAAATTTTTGAAATCTACCGTTTCTCCAAATATAGCATGCTTTCTTTTTCCGATCCAACAACACTTGTTTTCTCTATAAGAGGTGTTAGGACATTATTGGAGCAGACTTCATGACGGCAGTGTGGTATTTTTTATGCTTCAGTTATGCCTCGATGTGTGAACTCCACTAGGATCACTTTGGTTGCCAAGGTGGAGAGCCCAAAGATACTGAATGACTTCATATCGATCTCTTGCTACAATGTCCTTTATAAATGCATCTCAAAGGTCATCACAAATCGATTTCAAGTTGTTCTACCAAAGGTGATTGGGAGAGCTCATATGGCTTTTTTTTCTTCTGTGGCAGCAGATTGCAAATGCTATTTTTTGCACTTAAGAGCTGATACACGATTATCACCTTGATCGCTCACCACTACAGTGTGCTCTCAAGGTTGATATTCGTAAGGCCTTAGATATAGTCAGTTGGGAGTTTATTCTACTAGGATTGAGGACTATTGGTGTTCCTGACTATATGATTAGTTGGATTGAGGCTTGTCTCATATCTGTACATTTCTCTGTAGCACTTAGTGGTGTACTGCACGGTTATTTTTCTGCCACATAAGGGGTTCGACAGGGGAATTCTCTCTCTCGTTTTCTATTTGTTCTAGCGATGGAGGGTTGGAAGGGATACTGAGAGAGGCCATTGCAATACCAAGCTATCATTATCATTGGCGGCATAGGTAGATTTCTCTCACTCATCTTTACTTTACAGATGACTTGATCTTTACCCAACGCCCACCAGCCTCCTAAGATTTTCCCGATCTACTCAACCCCACAAATGGTTCCCTCAACAAGCATCAAAATCATACAGAAAATACAAAAAACTTTGACGGTCTCACCATCTCCGACGGAGCTCTCTCTCTCGCCTCCACATACATCACTCCTCTGATAGCCCCAGCGTGCTCCCTAACACTACCGCAACCTCCTAGCGTCCCATTGCTAACTAACAGAAAAGAAAAGAAGTCGCCGGTGATGGAGGTCCACCGCAAGTCACAATCATAAGGGAGAAGAACACGTCGCAGCCTCCACTGTC
This sequence comes from Erythroxylum longipes, assembly GCA_027563885.1. NCBI lineage: Eukaryota > Viridiplantae > Streptophyta > Magnoliopsida > Malpighiales > Erythroxylaceae > Erythroxylum > Erythroxylum longipes. Next base: position 37,282,107 of record JAOQMS010000004.1, read on the forward strand.
ACTACGCAAGGCTAGAAATGTGTTGCTGAACATCGGCCCACCTCTGGAGAGTCTCCACGTGTAGCTGGGAGAGTCAGCCCCTCCTTAGCCGCATTAACACCTTTGCCAGCTCTCCATTGCCGGTGGAAAGGAATGGATACAAGCAGCTAGAAGTGAAGAGTCAGGAGGAGTTGCGATTAGGGAAAAGAAGGACAAGCCCGAAAATGCCCCTCCATCCACTATTATTTCCAATTTTTTTCCCTATTTTAGGTATTGCAAAACTGCCATTATGCATAATTCCGTTAATGCCCCTGCTCATGTTATGTATGCAAAATCTAGGCAGATTGTGAAAAAACCTTTTGATTTCTCCTGGGCTGAGAAAGTCGGTATTACAAACTCCAACATTGGATTTTGATTCTCGAACATGGCCTACAAGCCATTCAATGTGCTAATGGTGATACCAGATGAGTTCATTGATGAGAGCTTGCACCAATGGAATAATTGTTTAGTCGAGTTTTTCCCAGGGTGCAGTATACCGTTTCTTAACATGCAGACTCTAGCTATGCGGGTTTGGAAGACACCCGGCGTTGAGGATGTCCTCTCCACAGGCACGGGTTTCTTTTTATTTTGATTTCAATAGGAGGTGGCTCTACAGCCAATTCTCGAGCAAGGCCAGTGGATTTCTGAAGGAAAATCTATAGTCCTACAACAGTGGCAACTACATTTGTATTTGATAAATCCAGAGCCTCTAGAGTGCCTGTCTGGGTACAATTGAAAGGACTACCATTCCCTTTATCAAATGAACATAGCCTCGAACTCCTAGCCTAACGGATCGGGCATTGTGATCGGCACACCTCTGCCCAAACCCGACTCTCTTTTTCTAGGATCTGTGTGGAGCTTTCTGTTGATTTAGAACCCGTCCAAAAGCTTGATATTTGTTGCGGAACGAGTGGTGAATTGATTCGCATCTGATTAGAGTACGAGTGGACACCAAAAAGATGTTGCATGTGCCATGTATTTGGACACTCATATGTTCCCACCCTATAGTGGGGCCTCCAGTTCCCCAGCCTGCTGCTGAGCCTTTGGTGGCTCCTACACCCACCGTTATTGCTTCCCTACCTATTTAGGGGTTGATTTTAAGAGACCCTCCTAGAGTTGAGGACCCGATGCCGGTTACTCCTCTAGCATCAGGCCGATCTACTACTTCTATGACTTGAGGCGCTAACTAAGTCCCCACTTGTTGAGTATAAGTGTATTCTCCTACAGCTAGCCAGGCTACTTCTTGTCAGACACCTCATCTTGCTTTTTCTCTGGATTTGAGGGCTTTATCCAGTTAGATGCTTTGTTTTCTTAGCTCAGAAGCATCTATTCCCAGTAGCAGCTATGGACCCAATTTTACTGGCTCTTTTGGTGAGTATTCTCTATCGGACACCACACCGCCTCATCAAGCTCATCATTTTTTAGATTTAGTGCCAGTATGGGGAGAGAGGGGTCTGCTCCCTCTAGTTGATTTCTTTGGCTATTCTTGTCTCTGATTTTCGATAATAGGAAGTTGGAATATTAGGGGCCTCAATTGCTCCAATAGTTAGAGAGCAGTTCGAGATTGGATTTCGCGATATGACCTTAGATTGGTTGAACTCTTAGAGACTAAGGTTGCTTCTTTAAATCTTCCAAGTGTAGTTCCTGCTACTTGCTAAGGTTGGGATTATTTGAGTAACGGGGCAGAGGAGATTGCTTGTCGCATTTTATTATGTTAGGATCCAGGTCTGTTCACGATTTATAGTCCAATGTTCACTTTGCAGGGTGTTAGTTGTGAGGTGACTCAGTGGATGGAGGGTACTTCATTGAGCCCGACAGTAGTTTATGGTTTCACTAACCTAGGTACAAGACGAGCTCTTTAGGATTTTCTTCGAGTGCAGGCTGAGCTATTCACTTATAAGCCTTGGTTAGTTTTGAGAGATTTTAATGCCATTTTGAGTCACTCTGACAGAGTTAGGGGCGATACCAGATGGTACAGCCATATGGATGAGTTTCAGCAATGCTTACACGATGTAGAGCTGTTATAAATTCCTTATAGGGGTTTACAATACACTTGGAATAATGTTCAAGAGGGACATGGTTCTATTCTTTGACGTTTGGATTGGAGTTTCGGCAAATCCACATGGTGTTAGGACATTATTGGAGTAGACTTCATAATGGCAGTGCAGTATTTTTTTTCTCTACTTTAGTTATGCCTCGATGTGTGAACTCCACTAAGATCACTTTGGTTGCTAAGGCGGAGAGCTCATAGACATTGAATGACTTCAGACCGATCTCTTGCTACAATGTCCTTTATAAATGCATCTCAAAGGTCATCGCAAATTAGTTTAAAGTTGTTCTACCATAGGTGATTGGGAGATCTCAGATGGCTTTTTTTCTGTGGCATTAGATTGCAGATGCTATTTTTTGTACTCAGGAGCTGATACACGATTATCACCTTGATCGCTCACCACTACGGTGTGCTCTCAAGGTTGATATTTGTAAGGCATTCGATACAGTCAGTTGGAAGCTTATTCTACCAAGATTGAAGACTATTGGTGTTCCTGACTATATGATTAGTTGGATTGAGGCTTGTCTCATATCTGCACATTTCTCTATAGCACTTAGTGGTGCACTGCACGGTTATTTTTCTACCATATGAGGGGTGTGATAGGGGGATTCTCTCTCTCCTTTTCTGTTTGTTCTAGCGATGGAGGGGTTGAAAGGGATATTGAGAGAGGCCACTACAATACCAAGCTATCGTTATCATTGGAGGCGTAGGCAGATTTCTCTCACTCATCTTTACTTTACGGATGACTTGATGATTTAACTTCTATTGAACTTATTGACAGGCTTTGGCAGATTTTGAGAGGGTTTTAGGATTGGCTATGAACTAGACCAAGAGTTGAGTTTTCTTCTAAGGGATCTCCGAGGCTGAGTCTTCTTCTCTACAGAGAGTACTTGGTTTTTAGATTGGTTTCCTTCTGATTCGCTATATCAGCATCCCTCTTATCACTACATAGCTAAGACACTCTGATTGCCTTTCGTTGGTGGAAAGGATTCTTTTTCAGATCTGGTTGTGGATTTCAACATCTCTTGCCTATACGGGTCATTTGCATGTGATCAGATCTGTCCTCTTCTCCATACATTTATACTGATCAGGTATGTTCATTACGCCTGCTAGAATTACTCCACGTATTGAGAGCATTTTGTCAGCTTTTCTTTAGAGAGGTACTTCACTGTCCCACATCGGGGCTAAGGTGGAATGGGAGTCAATCTGTTTTCTAAGGCAGGAGGCTGGTCTGGGAGTCAAGAGGCTCAGAGACTAGAATAGGGCTGCAACACTTAAGTATGTGTGGTGAATATTCGCTGACAGATCTTCTACATGGACCATATGGGTACGCACTGTATTGCTAAGGGGTAGACCTTTTTGGCATATTCGAGTCTCATCGAGCTCTTCCCTAGTTTAGAGGAAGATTCTGTTGAGCCAAAACTGGTGTAGAGGTTTTATTGTTGCTTGTATTGATGATGGGCGAGATACCTCCTTATGGCAGGATTACTGGTTGCCAAATCAGAGGCCATTGTGTGATCTATTTTCGTTCTAAGTTCTCTCTTCTACTGGGCTCTCTTGGGATGCCTGGGTCTTGGAGATTATACATTTCAATGAGTGGAGTTTTCCTAAGGGGAGTAGTGAGCTGCAGCAAGTACAACATTTTATTCGTTTTAGACCTCCCATTTAGCAGTCTGATAGTTGGATTCAGAAAGGCCATTAATCTGGAGTTTTTTTATTGACTCTGCATGGAACCTTCTCCGAGCGATTTGCTTATATGCCTTAGTTGGTTTTGGGAGATTTTAACGCCATTTTGAGTCACTCTAACAGAGTTAGGGGGATACCAAATGGTATAGTCATATGGATGAGTTTGGGCAGTGCTTACATGATGTAGAGCTGTTACGAATTCCTTGCAGGGGTTTGTGATACACTTTGTATAATGGTCAGGAGGAACAGGGTTCTATTCTTCGACGTTTGGATTAAAGTTTTGGCAACTCCGCATGGTCTTCCTCCTGGTTTGGTACCTTTATAGAGTTTTTACCGAGAGATATTTTTGATCATAGTGCTATGGTGGTTCAGTTTGGAGTTCCATGACATCTGCCTCCTACTCCTTTCAAGTTTCTGCAATGTTGGGCCGATCACACTGCCTTTTTGGAGATTTTTAGGAGGGTTTGGGTTGCAACTGTGAGAGGGGATTCGATGTTTTGTTTGACTCACTGACTAGATTTGCTAAAGCAAAAGCTAAAGTCCTTACAATTTTGGGAGTACAGTCACATTTTCAACAAAGTTAGGGAGGCACAGGCCCAGTGGGCTACAGCTCAGGTAGCCTTGGATGCTTCCTCACTCTCATCGGAATTAGGTATTGCTAAGCACGACTTTGCTCGCCAATACTCCCGATTGATTCAGGATAAGCAGTCATTCTATTGACAGAGATCTCAAGTCTAGTGGCTTGCTCTGGGTGACCAAAAAACTAAATTCTTTCATAGATCCTTAATTCACAAACAAGTCACAAGTACGGTGTATGGTTTATATGATGAGATAGGAACTTTTATCACTGATTAGGGAGTATTGGAATAGATGGTAGTGGATTATTTTTAGGGTATTCTCAAATCCTCCCTTGACACCTTTAGCTGATATTGCTAGATTCTTCACTCCGCGTATTCTAGAGGATATGGTTCAACCCTTAGGGAGCCTAGTTTCAGATGAGGAGATACGTATTGCTTTATTCTTCATCCTGGAGGATAAGGCTCTAGGGCCTGATGGTTACACCTCTTTTGTCTATAAGAGGTGTTAGGACATTATTGGAGTAGACTTTAGGCGACAGTGCAGTATTTTTTCTGTACTTTAGTTATGCCTCGATGTGTGAACTACACTAGGATCACTTTGGTTCCTAAGGTGGAGAGCCCACATACACTAAATGACTTTAGACCAATCTCTTATTGCAATGTCCTTTGTAAATGCATCTCAAAGGTCATTGCAAGTCGGTTTAAAGTTGTTATACCAGCGGTAATTGGGAGAGTTCAGATGGCTTTTGTTCTAGGGTGACAGATTACGGATGCTATTTTTCTTACTCAGAAGCTGATGCTCGATTATTACCTTGATCGCTCACTACCATGGTGTTCTCTCAAGGTTGATATTCGTAAAGCCTTTGATACAGTTAATTGGGAGTTTATTCTACTGGGATTGAGGATTATTGGTGTTCCTGTCTGCATGAATAGTTAGATTGAGGCATGTCTAAGATCTACACATTTCTCTATAGCATTGCATGGTTACTTTTCTACCACACGGGGGGTGAGACAGGGGGATCCCTTCTCTCCTTATCTATTTGTTCTAGCGAGACTAGATGGGATCTTAAGAGAGGTCACTGCAGTACTGAGTTACCGTTATCATTACCGATGTAGTTGGATTGAGGCATGTCTATGATCTACACATTTCTCTACAGCACTTATCATTACCAATCCTGAAACCCTCTCAAAATCTGTCAGAGCCTGTTGAATAATCTCAATAGAAACTAAATCTGCTTGACAAAAAATCATCAAGTCATCCGCAAAGCAAAGATGAGTGAGAGAAGTCTGCCTACACTGCCAATGATAACGATAGCTCGGTAATGCAATGGCCTCTCTCAATATGCCATCCAACCCCTCCATCGCTAGGACAAACAGATAAAGCGAGCCCCCCTATTGCACCCCTCGTGTGGCAGAAAAGTAGCCATGCAATTAACCATTAAGTGCTACAGAGAAATGTGCAGATCTAAGACATGCCTCAATCTAACTAATCATGTAGGCACGAACACCAATAGTCCTAAATCTCAGTAGAATAAACTCCAAACTGACTATATCAAAGAGCTTACAAATATCAACCTTGAGAGCACACCGTGGTGGTGAACACTCAAGGTGATAAGCATGCATCAGCTCCTGAGTAAGAAAATAACATCCACAATTTGTCGCCCCAGAATAAAAGCCATTTGAGCTCTCCCAATCACATTTGTTAGAACAACTTTAAACCGATTTGCAATGACCTTTGAGATACGTTTATAAAGGACATAGTAGCAAGAGATCGATCTGAAGTCATTTAGTGTTTGTGGGCTCTGCATTATGCTAACTCTATATGGAACTTTCTCTGAGCTCGACGACTAGTGGATCCGATCCACCATCTACTGTGGTTTCCAGAGCATATTCCATAACACTATTTTATTCTCTAGCTAGCATCATAGGGACGGCTCTGGACTATGGACTCTTTTATCCACAATCATCTTTTCTTTCAGTGTGGATTCTCTTCACTAGTTTAGGGCTCTCTCTTGACGAAGACGTCCTTTACTTGGCCTTCGACTTCTTGGTTTCCCCTCCTCTGGTGGGCTTCCACCCATCTTTACTGGTGGAAGGATTTCAGTTATATACTTTCAAGGTTAGTTCTCTTTGCCACTATTTGCTTTCTTTGGTATGAGAGGAATAATAGCATCTTCAGTAGACGACACTGATCTTCCACGGACATTATAGAGGACATCACCGAGCTTATCTGTTCTCGGCTTCCAGGCTTTAAGTCTCATTTTTAGATATCTGTTCTTCAATGACATATCTAGAAACTCCCTACATAGATTTGATCTTTGTTTTGTTTTTATTTGAAAGCCTGTTGTGGCTTCTTTTTTCTTTGTATATAGTTTTGAGCGCCTTCTTTGGCCTCTTTGTTTTTTTATTGAACCTTCCCTTTTATTGATATATTTCTTTATTCTCTTTAAAAAAAGTTTAGGGATTAAGGTTTAGGGTTTAGGGTTAGGGTTTAGGGGTTTAGGAGTCGGGGTTAGGGTTTAGGGTTTAGGAGGGAAATATTGGTAGAAAACTGGAAAATCCATGAAAACACTAACAAATTTTTCCTAGTCTGAGAAAGTCCACATAACTAATTCCAACACTAGATTTTAGTTTCCGAATATGCCCCATGATACATCGACCGGGCCCATAGTGATCCCGGATGATTATATCGCTGATAGTCTCCACGAGTGGAACTGATGCTTAGTCGGGTTCTTTCCTAGGCATAATATGCCCTTTCTCGCTATGCAATCTATTACGACGAGGGCCTAGAAGACGCTTGGTCTCGAGGATGTTATATCCACAGGCGCCAGGTTCTTCGTTTTTCAGTTTCAGTCAGAGGATGCTTTATAGCGGATCCTTGAGCAGGGCCCATGGACTTTTGGTGGGAAATTCATGGTCTTACAGTAGTAGCACCCTCATTTTGTCTTTGATAAATCTTGAGTTTCTAGAGTGCCAGTTTGGGTCTGGTTGCATGATTCACCGCTTCCTTTATAGAATGAGCAGTGTCTTGGTCTCTTAGCCAGCCGGATAGGACAACCCTCAGTTGTGATAGGCACACTTCTGACAAGACCCACCTATCATTTGCCAGACTATGTGTTGAGCTCTCTGTTACAGTTAAGCCTATTCATGAGATCGAGATTGCTTGTGGTATGAGTGGCGTTATGATTTGTGTTCGAGTGGAGTATGAGTGGACACCCAAGCGGTGTTCAAAGTGCAGTGTTTTCAGCTATTCTTATACCCTTCTAACTATTACAGCGCCACATGTTGCTGCTCCCACCACTAGTGCGGAGGTACTGGACCAGATTCCCAAAATGGTGGCCCTAGTCTTGAGTACTCCTTTTCTTGTAGCTTCCTCTTTGGTCAGGGAAGCACTCCATGTTCCCCATCATGACAATTTAGGATCCTCAGTTGATCTTGTTGTTGTTGCGGTGGAGCAGATTACTCCACATCGATTGCCTAGTCCCTCCGATCTCAGGCAGCCTGTTTCTACTGTGGAGTGGACTACTCCACGACGATTGCCTAGTCCCTCAATGATTGGGCGGACTGTTTCTACTAAGGAGTGGGTTAGTCCACGTCGGACACCTAGTCCAGCTATTCTTGCAGAAGTGACGGCTACACCTAGCTGGATGCCTTGTCTTATGAGTTCAGAGGCATCTATTCCTAGTAGTAGTCACGGCTCCCAACTTTGGAGTTTTTTCACTTAATGACTCATAAGCTCCTCTTCTTTTTTCCGGGGTTGATAGGGGATAGAGGGAGTGGGGGGCCTAACCTTTTTAGTTGATTTCGCGGTATTTATATATTCCATTTCCTATGATAGGAAGTTGCAATATTCGGGGTCTCAATGGCTCCAATACTAAGAGAGCGGTCAGGGATTGGATTTTACGGTACGACCTTAGTTTGATTGGACTATTGGAGACTAAGGTTACTTCTTTACATATTCCGCGAGTAGTTGCTGCCACTTGTGGGGGTTGGGACTATTTGAGTAATGAAACGAAGGAGATCGCCTGTCGCATCTTATTATGTTAGGATCTAGGACTGTTCATGATCAAGAGTCCAGTGTCCACTTTGCAGGGTATTAGTTGAGAGGTGACTCGGCAGATAGAGGGTACTACTCTTGGCTTGATAGTAGTTTATGGTTCCAGTGATCCAAGTACTAGACGAGATCTCTCAGATTTTCTTCGACTGCAGGCTTAGCGATTTAGTTGCATCCCTTGGTTGGTCTTGGGAGACTTTAATGTCATCTGAGTCACTCTGACAGAGTTAGGGGGATATCGAATGGTACAAGCATATGGATGAGTTTGGGTAGTGCTTACATGATGTAGAGCTGTTACGGATTCCTTACAGGAGTTTGCGGTACACTTGGCATAATGGGCAGGAGGGACCGTGTTCTATTCTCCAGCGGTTGGATTAGAGTTTCAGCAACTCCGTGTGGTTCTCATCCTAGCCTAGTGCCTTTACAGAGGTTTTAATGAGAGATATATCTAACCATAGGGCTATGGTAGCCCAGGATGGAGCCTTGCGACGTCGACCTCCTACTCCTTTCAAGTTTTTGAAATGTTGGGCTTATCATCCGAACTTTTGAAATCTTGTTAGGAAGGTTTAGATTACGCTTGTACGAGGGGACCCGATGTTTTACATGACTCATCGACTAGATCTGCTAAAGTAAGAGTTGAAGTCCTTCCACTTTCGGGATTACAATCACATTTCTAACAGAGTTATGGTTTAGGATTTAACGGTTTAATGTTTAGCGTTTTAGGGTTTAAGGGAAGGAGGGTTTAAGTGTTTTAGAGAGGAAAAATTCTCTCAATATCCTACGGTCCTAATGGTTAGGAAATCCAAGATAGGCTCCCCAGCCACCACCAACCGCCAGCCGCCCACAGTGGCTTACCAGACTACCACCACACCAGCCGCAACCCTTGCCACTGGCGACACCTCTGGTTGTCCAACTCTCACACAATCCACACCAAAATCATCGGCCTCTAGTGATCTATCCAACCCCACACTTGGATCAGAGATCGGATCACTCCACCACCATCAAAAACTGTCTGCAATCGTCGGTGTTACCTCCCCTGCCGCCCCAACCACCAACCGCCACACCATAGTTTTCACTACCGTCGCCCCTCCATCTCTTCTTGCCGCACCCACCATCACCTCCACCATAACAAAATCCACCTTCCCCGTCAAACCCACCACCTCCGGCGACCCATCTCTCGCCCACAAACCCACAAATCCGACCCCCAACCCAGATTTCACCAAACCAACCACCGTCAATTCAACACAACCCACAAACTTACCCATAGCCGTTGTTGGGGATGGCAGCTCAAGGGGGAGAACCATGCGACGATCTCCATCGCCGCCTGTGCTGCCATTGCTGGGCGCATCATCGACGGGGGAGACATCTCTTGGAGCACCCCTGCACGGATCACCGTAAGCGTCTCATCACATTCAGCCTTCGCTCGCTGCTCCAGCTCCGTCGTCGTCAGCTGCACCATCATCGACGCTTCACACCGGCGGCACTCCTCCGACGCGTGCTCCCACGAGCAACCCGCAGCTGGTTGCTCAAATGGCCATAGGCCATGGCCCAGCCTATGCTGCCGAAGTGGCCATGGCTAAGGGCCTAGCCCATGTTGCAGCTCATGATTGCCCCAGCCACTACCCAAGTTCATAGCCTAACACCACCAACATTTCTAGCCCAAGCTCCTGCCAAGGGGAACTCAGCCCAACAAGCCCAAACCCCTGCAAAGGAGGCCCTAGCCCATGGTGGAGGTAACTTTAAAAAAGCCCTTATGCAAAATTCAATTAAGGCCCATAAAACTACTATGCATATGAACCATAGGCAGCAAACAGTGAAAAAATCTAATGATTTCTCTTGGGTCTAGAAAATTAGCATAACAAATTCCCGTACTAGTTTTTGCTTTCCTGACATGGCCTATGAGCCATCAACGGGTTCGGTGGTGATATCGGACGAGTTCATTGATGAGAGTCTGCATCAATGAACTCGATGCCTAGTTAGATTTTTTCTAGGGCGTAACATGCCCTTTCTTGCTATGAAGGCACTTGCTATGAGGGCCTGGCAGTCCCTCGGCCTGGAGGATGTTCTCTTCACGAGCACAAGGTTTTTTTTGTTCCACTTTCAGTCAGAGGCGGCTTTACGACCCATTGTTTCCTCCTCTTTCTATTTATTATTTATCTTCAATGTTCATGTTTATAATTCTTACTTTTAGGTTGAATTCAGTTATGAATCTATAAATTTTCTTATTCTAGGATGTTTGTTTCAACTTGGGATTTATGTATTAAACCTTATGTCTTTACTTCTAAATTCA
>JAOQMS010000004.1:37292882-37335365 GCA_027563885.1 Erythroxylum longipes
ACCATTCACTGCATTTTCAACTTTTCTCCATATTCTCTATTTTCCTCTCAGCTTTCATTTATACACTCATTCCCATCTTAAACCATCATTTTACAACTACTCTTCAACTCAAACATCATTTTCTTGATCAACTCTGAAATACTTACCCATTCACGTACACACACACACATATATATGCACAGTGAATAGATATCAGCATATCACCTTTTCATACTATAATTTCCTACACTAATCCCATTCACCATTTCATTTCTATTTCAAACTCCAAAAATTATTTCTACATCACCTAATCACTAATAATCCATCAAATACTAAATAACACTATATCCATATTTTTCCATCCTATTTACACAGTATTCATAAACATATATATGTAAATGCCATGATCCATGCAACTAATAGTAAATTCATCAATTTATTTCAAAAAAGCCACAACTCTAACAAATTTATTCACTACTTTCTTGTTGAAGACTCCAAAAGCTTCAACTATCTTCAAGCCCTAACTCCATACAACCTACGTCCATCATCCTTCAAGGTGGTAGGGTTGGGTTTTTGTGAGGAATGAGAGAACAAGATAAGAGTAGCAAATGGAAGATAAGAGTAAGGTGTTGATAGTTGGGTGAGAAAAATCGTAGAAATGAAGATAAAAGAGAAGAAGAAGCCACGAAAATGGGAAGAAGAGAAGCAACAATGAAAACAAATTAAATTGTCTTGCAAGATTAAGACCATCGTGGGGTAGGGCATTGTTTGGCAAGTGACTCATGTCACTTGCCACATATCCTATCCCTGTTGGCTCAAAATTGGTTCTCTTATTAAACTAGTCCATTCAAAACCAATTTCTACTCCAATTGCCTCTAAATCTCAATGACGTATGTCTTTAAATCCCAAAGTCATTTATAAAAATTTGCACTGCCATTTGACTCTTAATTCTACATCTATTCATCAATTGTTTTGCCACTTGGCATTTTTCCTAGTCTAAAATTTACCCAAAATTTTAGAAATTTTATAAAAATCCTCAAAAATTCTAAAACACTAAATACATTCTCCAAATCAATTTTTCAACAAATAAAAACCATAATTCTCCACAAAATCACATTCATACTTCAATTATAAATCAATTATACCCGGAATGTCTATAAATGCATGTACAATTTTTTTCAAGTGCAAAAATTCAATATTTATGAATATGAGCATATCACATAATGCATGAGCATGAAAAATGCATTTCTAAGCTCTCATTGATCACTCATATTTACTATTTTAACCTTCCCATAGGTAATGGGATGTTACACAAAGGCTCATTATGTACAATGAGTCCGGTATCCCCAACGGATACAGAATAGTTATTAATGAGCCCGGTATCCACAATAGATACGGAACAATTTTAGGTACGTGGTCACAACAACGTAATAACTAAAAGTGAGTCTTATGAGCATTGCATATGTAACACCCATAGACCCCCTAGAAGGATATGCAGATATTACCTAATACAGGACTTAAAACATTTCAAAATAATATAAAGCATAGTCATAATTCAAGAAACAAATTATTGTGTTTCCATGCATATTCAACTTTAAGCTTAATTTAAACAATACACCGAATTCATTCAAATTCATGTGTCAAGTCATCCTAAATTAAGGTTACTACATTACAAATCCTTAAACAAAACGGTACATATCTTAAGTTCAAATATACCCTGTATTACAGTAATTACAAACGTTTAACAAAATACATCATATCTCATATTATACATACAATCCAAACATACATTTCTAAAACAAAACACATTCTTCATTGGCCATCATAGTTGTTATTGTCCCAATCTTCAACCCTCTTATTTGAACCTACACGGGGCAAAACCACCATGCTAAGCATAAATCTTAGTGGGGAATAACTAAATCATACATAAACTGGTAACTGTTTAACAGTCACCTAACATCCTCATTTATCGAATCAAATTATATCTTAAGCAATCCTTAAAGATGCATACTAAAGAATAATTCAAGCATAATGAATTTCAGAATAAAATGTAATCTATCACTAGATAACATTTCTAATATTAATGCCAACCATATCATTTAAGTATCAGAACATATTGTACAAATGTCAGAACTGATTATCAGAATAGGGTATAATATCAAATCAATATCAAATCAGAATTTTTTTATACCAAAATTGAACGTGTATCAGAATACAAAACAAGTTACAATGCTAATCATTTATACAGAAGTGGGTAAAGGAACTAATACAGGAGATATTGTGATCGATATCACAAAACAGGAGAGACTTATGTCTTAATAACAGGAGACACCAAAGTGTCACAGGAGCAGCTGCAGACCCTTCTAGGCATGCCTATTTACCCACGTCTAGGACTTAATAGTTTTAAAATAAAAAGGGTTCTTTTTAGGATTCTCATACGAGGAATATATGGGAACACATACCACTTTGTTTTTTTTCCCATTTTGTTTAACTTGACATATTCACTGATTTTCAAACAAACTAACATGTCATACAATTACAAGTATGTGCAACAATGCATAAATAGAAGTATTGATTCATCACAAATTATGTATATTCACACAAATAAAGAGCACTTCCAACACAGTCCTAACTATCAAATTCCTCGGACAACTGATGGTCCGGAATTATCACAAGCAGAAATTCCCAATTCACATGCATCCATATTCAATTCATAATCCATAAGCCTTTGGAAACCATTCATTCATGGTCACACCAAGCAATTCAACATTTTACACCATACATACTTTACAGTATCATCTCAATTAATTATGCATAATTCAATGAACTATTTCCTATAATTGTGGGATAAGGGACCCGAAACCTCCAAACAACTATTTTTACAGGACAGGTTTTTGGATCAGTTTTTTTATATGTCCATTATGACCAAGAAATTGACGTTTTTAGACAATATGTTCTTCTAAACAAATGTTACTCTATGTCTTAAGTTTCTAACGAAACAAAAATAATTCAATTTGGTTTATTACTCCATAAGTTATGCTCAAAATACTATAGACTATGCACGTTCAAAATTTTGGCTAGTGCATGATTATGTATGTGCACTCAAAATTGTAAAACTCATATCTCCCAATAATGATATAAAAAAATTACAAACTTTATACCAATAGAAATCTAATAGGATAAGCTAAAACTTTTATGAAGACAACTTTGTCTGATTCATCCTACATCAATATATTTTATTCAATAAAAATAGGACACGATTTTTGTCATGGATAGTGCTGCAGCCTATGCCAGAACTCAACTTCAAGCTAAATTTCAAAACCCTTAGTGACAGAAATAAAACTATACTTATTCATAAAATTTGTAAATAAATGTTTCTAGTTTAATCTGAATTTAAAATTATCCCATTTTGATGTCTACAACTCAAGATATGGCTGAAAAACCAATTTCTATTCAGTGGAACCACACCTTTTAATTAGCACCCAGCACCTATCACGTTCCTAACCACATTTCTTCATTAATTCACTACACGTTATATCCACTTCAAACATCAAACAAGATATGTTCTATCATGATATCAAGTTTAGCACTACCTTACCTCTTTAAACTTCAAAGAACAACTTTAAATCACTTCAAAGATCAATCCAAACCAATCCTTCTAAGGAATCGGCACATATCTAAGATTAAGGTGCAACTTTCAGCAGCAATAAGATAATAACATATAAAATTACAAGGCCATCTTCATGATAAAAGAACTTATAAAGGTTCCAATTGTTGATGATTTAAACTTTAGAAAAAATTCCAGAAGTTGAGAGGAGAATGAGAGTTTCAGTGGTGAAAAGCAAGGTGAAAGGGTGAAAGAAGTAAAGAACATTCCAGCAGAAAATTTGTTGCCTTTAGTTGCTAGGTGTCTCCAATACACTTAAACATGTGTCAATTAATATGTCATCCCATGTACCACTTGGTTATGCTGCCCTTTGTCATCTTAAGATACTGCCATTAATTACCTACAAATCAGTCCACATGTCATTCTAAGGTTGGTCCACTTGTCACATAATCAATGATGCCAAATGTTAATGCATTAGCCATGCCATGTGTAGCTAAGTCATAGGCTTAATTATTTTTTTTGTAGAAAAGTTATTTCTTGACCATTTTTCCTAATCCAAATGTACATTTAAATACCTCAATTCTCTAATGGTATCAATTAATTCCAATTTACTAACTATAGTCCACCAATACCGAAATTCAATTCATATACCTTTCACATTCAACTCATAACACAATTTTAACTCCTATCTCACATGGACTTTCATGAACATGTATCGTTTCAACTAGGTATATTTTAGGGCCTTAAAGCATATACATCAATATGTATGTTTAAATGATTGAAACGTGTTATTTGAATAGTTTGAATGAGAACTGTAAAATAAGTGAATAAAGTGATATATGATGCTATATGATGAAGTAGTGAAGTGAAGTGCCTTATGTGAATTGTCTGTAAATTTATTTGTGTTATGTGATATGAGTAAGACATTGAGCATGGTTTGCTCACTGAGTTCTCAAAACTCACTAAAATTGCAACGTTGTCTTTCAGGCTCAGACAAGACATCTAGTTAGATAAATGGGAGTCTAGCCATTGCAATCAAATAAAAGATAGAGGTCAGGATTAGTTCGCATATGCATTTGTCTTCTGTCCTTTTTGTTTCAAGATTTGTTTTATGCAACTGTTGAATTTGTATATATATGAATTCTGTACATTGTATACTAGAATTCAGTTTGTAATAACAGTTGTGATTAAAAACGTTAATCTGTAATGGGCCCAAATGATTACTGGAATTCTGATGATATGTTTATTGCTTGTAAAACTTATGTCTAAAATTGTTTGTGGATAAAATGGGCCAAATTGATTCTTTTTTTTTTCTAAAAATGCATGTGATGCATGAAAAATTTGCAATAAGTTTGATTGACTGACTGTCCTAGCATGCCACCCTTTTAGAGTATGTTCTCGAATACCGATGGTATGTTCGGGAATATGACCTATGAGAGTTGGGTGCTACAGGGCCTCCTCTAAGTGGAGTAAACAAGGTTTAGAGAAAACTATGCTCACTAAAGATGGTGTTTTTACTTTTAGATTCTCTAAAGACACTAATCTGGTTCAAATAATAGAGTAAAGGTCATGATATATTAAGGGTTAATCTTTTTTTGGTAGAGGTGACACCTTGGAATGTAATTAGATAAGTGTAAAAATTGAAGCAATTCTATTGTGGGTTAACTTCTACAATATACCGTTAGAATCTTAAATGGTGGAAGAGCTTAGCTATCTTACTAGTTCTGTAGGATGACTGGTTTGCTTGGATTGCCAAACTGCCAAACTAGATATATTGGCTATGCTAGGATTTGTTTTGAAGTGAAGAGTTACCAAAGGCACTACACATTATAAAGTTAATTTGAAATCCTTCTGTCTTGTACCTAGAAACCTTCCTCTTACATGAAGAGATTGAGGCCTACACGGAGACCTTTTTCCATAGAACTACATTAGGAGCTTATGGAGATTGATGAGAATATCAAATCTCTAATGGATGAGGATACAACCTTTATCCTCACTCAATATAATCCTGAGGATTTTGAGAGACCTAAAGCGGTATTAATTTCTGATGGAACCTTAAGCCCAAACTAGGAACTTGAAGTACCGAATGCCACCTTATAGAGTCTCAATTTAAAAGATACATTCTAGTTTAATAAAGAGCAGAGAAATGATGTAACATCTCGTTTTATCATGCTAAGGGTTAGAACCCTAGAATATTGTACATGAAGGATATAATGAGAAATTAGGAAATTGCATTTCATGCTCATGCATAATATAGCATACACATAGATGAGAATATTAATTTTTGCACACATTAAAATGATTGTACATGCATTCATTGACATTTTCGGATATAATTAATTTTTAAATGTTGATTATATTGAGAATTGTGGGTTATATGTCTTAGAAATTGATTTGGTGAGTATAAATATTAATTTAGAATTTTGGTTAAATTTAGGAAATTTCTGAAAATTTGGGTAAATTTTGGACTAGGAAAAATACCAAATGGCAAGACAATTGATAAATGATAGTAGAAATAAGTATCAAATGACAGTAGAAATTTTGACAAATGAGAGACAACTGGATCAAAAATTGGAGATAAATGGACTAGTTAAATAAGTGGACGAAGTGGAGACTTATAGAAAACTGTCACTTGCTAAACCATGTCTTAACCCACGACACTCTCTCTTAGATGAAAGACTATCTTTGTTTTTAATTGGTATTTCATTTTATTATTTACTATCATTTCTTTGTTAATTTGTCCTCATCTTCTTGAATTTTCTTCATCCACGATCCTCTCTTCTTACCTTCATCAATGTGAACCTTGTTCTCACCTTACATTTGCTATTATCATTTTTGTTGTCTTCTTCATAATTGTCACTAAAGACCCAACCTTGCCACCTTTGGAATGATGATGGCCGTATGAAGTTGTGAAGTTAGGGTTAAGTGTGGTTTGAAGACATTGAAGATAAAAAAAGTAAGTGCAAAGCATTGTTTTTAATGATTTGTTGAATGAAACATGTTTTGATGATAGTTAGAAGTTAAATGATCATGAAATGGTAAGGTATGTATGTTGAAACGTAAATGAGTAACTTGGATATGTTCTTATCTTGCTTTTACATATATGATGATTAATAATTCATAAGATGTTATAGTGATGATTTAAAGATAAAAATATCATTATGATGCAGTAAAAAGAGTGCAGAAATTTTATAAAGAGATGTTATGCTCATATTTTGTTTTTAATGCTTAATGACATGAAATTTTAGGTAGTTTGTTGTCCCCGGGTCTTGATTCGGACATAAAATTTTAATAAATAATTTATAGAAAAATAAAATTGATGAATTCATGGTGGGACTTTTTTTTAGCAACCAACTAATAGTAAAAATAAATAGCAAAAGGCTATGACAGCAATAAAAAAATTCCATGAAATTTCACAAAAGTCACGGTGTGAGTTTTAAGTTTCACACCCATAAGACTACAATAATAAAAAGCACAAGCGTGAGAGAAAATTCTCACGCCCTTGAGAATTTTGCGATCGTGATTCCGCTGTTTGAACCTGGTTTGTCGCGATCGTGACTCGGAAAGTCGCGATCGCGACTCTCCTGAAAGTTAGTAGTCGTGTACTCTCACTTCAAACTACCATAACTTTCAAACCACAAATCCAAAAATTACAAACATTATGTTGTTAGAAAGCTAAGAAAAAGATATACAACTTTCATGAAGACACTTTTATCTAATTTTGCCTAGATTAATATAGTTTATTCCATGAAGTTTCAGATCTCATTATTATACTCTTTATTCTTTTATTTCTCTCTACTGTCAATGAATTTTCACAAAACAAAAGACCCGAATCCAACATTTAAAACCATACATACATGTAAAACTCCCTTTATGAAAAATTGCCTTATAAAAATCAATCCAAAAGCCTTAAAACATCAAACAATTTCATTCCCAATCTAAAAATATATCAATTTATTAGAAAAGAATTTGAACATGAAAAGAAGAAATTCTTCAACTCTTACTGTCTTTTATTTCTCAATAAAACAGAGTATATACATAATTCTAATTACAAACATAAGCCACATCAATGGCTTAATACAAAAGCACAATCATAAATGCTCATGCTTCATATGCTTCTAAATCGAGCAAAAGTGATCCAAACTAACTTAGTTACAAATGCAATAATATTTTTCTTGAAGTTTGTCGAAGTTTTGCAAAATTTATTACTGATCTACTTTTTCTTCACTTGAGGAGTGGAAAATAGTGGGGTGAGCTAAGAAGCTCAGTGACTAATACGTTTATAGTCAGTGATAACGAACTATACACACACAATTAATTTCATATATACATATATATTTATATATATTGACAGATCACGATATACACATTCCAAATTTGAGAATTTCTCATAAACATAAATATTTCATCTCATAAATCAGATCATAAACTCAATTTATAATCAAATCATGTCACTCAATCATGCTTTATACTCAACAAATCAATATGCAATGCACAAACATAATGGCTCGAGAGGATTCTATAAAACAGAATGGCAAAACCGAAGTTAATACCATGAACAGAATGAGTCCATTTTTCGGAGCTCATATACCACAAGCGGGCAGCCGGGAGAAGGCTTTAGATCAACGTGCACATGATGAACAAAATGGTACGTCTCTTACCCACGTAACAGATTTCAGATGCATACATATCAAAATCGTATTTTTCATGCTTTTTAAATTTATATTTTTCCTTAACATAAAGCACATAATTGCACAAACAAACATGATATAAATTTAGGGAATATTTTTCCCACATTCACAATGAATTAAACAAACATTTATAGTATTCATACACACAAATATTTTTGTTCGTCATCACAAAACCATAAACTTATTACCCACCTCTTTACTTGATACTAAGCTCAAAACTTGTCTTTCCTCTTATTCTTGCCTTCGACTTTCTTGTTCCCTTTAAACAACCATATTTTTCATTCAAACATCATACACGACTAAAACTTCCATTAATCCCTACTATCCAAAAATGAGCTTAGACTTAATCTATTCTTGATTTAACTAACTAGAATAACTAAGATCTAACTAAAAGTTATAAAAAATCCAAGAATATAAAACTCTGGTTCTTCTTCTTTCTCTCTTTATTTTCAGCTCATAAAAACCTAGTTTCTCAACTTTCTTCTTTTATCAAAACAAGAAAAGAAGATAGATAATTACCTAGAACTCAGCTGAACCTTCTTTTCCCTCTTCTTTCTCCTTTCTTTTTTCTTTCCTTCTTCTCCTTTTCTGTTTTAGATTTTCTGCTTCTCTTCTTCTATTTCTTTCTACCTTTTCCTTCTCTCTCTCTCTTTCTTTCTCACTATACATGACTCTCCTCTCTCCTTAACCTCTTAAACACGTCTCTACCTTTTTCTTTTATTTTTACACGACTCTTATCCTCCTTTTCTAGCTTCTTCTAGCTTCTTCTTTGATTTCTGTCTTTCTTTCTTTCATGTACATGTCTCTCCTTTTCCTTTTTATTCTTATTTTATTTTTCTTACACTTCACTCACGCAACCTTCATGCACGACTCTCTTATGAATTTTTGTTTTTTTTAAGACAACTTCAACCTTTCCAATCTTAGCCTTCACATTTAACTAATGCCCTCTATATCCTTAACTCAATTTTAACACTTCCATTTGATCCATACAACCATATAAAATAAATATTCATAAATAAACTTCATAAATTATTAACTCAAAATTCTGATTTTATTCATGACTAAACGCCGTCAAATTCTTGTTTAATAACGCTAACTTCCAAGAAAAGTTTGGGGTCCAACAATTCTCCCCTCTTAAAGAATTTCATCCTCGAAATTCTTACCAACATACCATGTCGAGGCGATACGATATTCTTAAATCACTTTTATCTTCTACTTGCTATTCCATATCTCTTCAGCGCTGATCCACTTAACTCTTCTATATTCTTGAGTTGCAGAAATTCTACTACAGATCAATTTTCACGTCATATGCAATCATTCACTTGCACTTATCATATACAATTGCTCTCACACTTCAAATTTTCATTAGACCTAAGTTCCTTTTGAAGTAAATCACACGTTAATATAGAAATTGCATAGAATATATGATATACACGAGAAGGGGGGTTGAATTGTGTATTCTTTTTGCGAATACAAAATCTTTGATTTTTCTGATATGAACTTCTCTAACTTGTTAAAAGAATATCACAAACGTTATACGAAAATTGTTATGTAGATAAATCGCAAATAACTTCTATATACTTGTTTAAGAACAAAATAGAATGAGTTGAGAGATAGAAGATAGACACTGCGATTTTATACTGGTTCACCCCAAACCGTGGGCTACGTCCAGTCCTCAGAATTCTTCTGAGTTTTCACTATACTTCAACAAATGTACAAGTATTCTTTCTTCCTTCTAGAGCCTCTTCAGGTCTCTCACACCAAGTATTCTTTCAGCTATCTTAGCCTCTTCAGGCTCTTATTTCTTTTCCTTCTCTCGCTAGAAAGATATCGTGAGCTATTGTTACAGTAGTTTAGCTCTACAATATCTCACTACAGAATTTTTTTAAGTATACACTTGAAGGCTCAAAAGTTGTAGAATCAAAGGTCTCTCGAAAAGTTATTTAGTCTTTGACTACAACCAGTATTTATAGTCTAAGTCTCTAACCGCTTCTTTGAATCTTGATAATCGCTTCTTGATTCTTGAAAACCGTTATTTAGTTGAGTTCTGTAACTAACTCCAACTAACTAACTGCTCGACGTATTAGTGTATCTTCTGATTTGTATCGTTTGTGTTTTCTTCTGTGTTTTGCTTCTTCTATCTTCTACTTCTTCTGTGTCTACTTCTTTTGTCTTTTACTTCTTCTGTGTTTTGTTTCTTTTGTGTTTTACTTCTTCTGTATCTCTACTTCTTCTGTATCTTACTTCTTCTGTGTCTCTACTTCTTCTGTGTCTCTACTTCTTCTGTGTTTTACTTCTTCTGTCTTCTACTTCTTCTGTGTTTCTACTTCTTCTGTCTTTTGCTTCTTATGTGTTTCTACTTCTTTTGTCTTTCGCTTCTTCTGTGTTTCTTCTTCTTCTTCTGTGTTTTACTTCTTCTGTGTTTTGTTTCTTTTGTGTTTTACTTCTTCTGTATCTCTACTTCTTCTGTGTTTCTACTTCTTCTGTCTTTTACTTCTTCTGTATTTTACTTCTTTTGTCTTCTACTTGTTCTGTGTTTCTACTTCTTCTGTCTTTCGCTTCTTCTGTATCTACTTCTTCTGTCTTTGCGCTTCTTCTGTATCTTCTTCTGTGTTTTGCTTCTTCTGTAGCTTTTAGTTCTTCTGTCTTTGTGCTTCTTCTGTATCTTCTTCTGTGTTTTGTTTCTTCTGTATTTTATTCTGTATCTTCTGCTTCTTCTGTATCTTCTTCTGTATCTTCTGCTTCTTTTATACTTATTCTGTGTTTTGTACTTCTGCATGCTTAACATACTCATCAAACTAGTTCATTTATTTCTAACATTATTATTATTTGATTGTCATCAAAATTGATCATCGTAAAGTCCTCCTGACTTAACACCTTTAACAATAACAACATTACTTCAAATTCATGAACCTAATAATATAGATCGGCTACTTTACATTAAACAAAAATTCATGAAGTCTTAATTACATATTCAACTGCTTACGCCTGAGTCCTATTACTGACTCTAATAGTCACTTCCGATTTGTTTAATAATCATTCATCCCTCGGAATAGGACATTTAATTCACACGATATGATTCGATAAAACATCTTTATCATAAAAGCTTTCTTACCTAAATCATCTACATTGTTTCCATAATCTTTATCAATAAACTATATTCATCATTGCTGTTTCAGCCATTCTTAATACCTCAATAAGATCAATTTCAACTATTCATGATATTTCAAAAATTTTAATTTCTGTCACACTTTACATTATCAGAATATTTTTTATAATACAGCTCACTAAATCAAGAGGCATATTCGTTTACTCTCATATTTTAGTATATACAATTAAGATCATTTCATCTTATACAAAATAGCATTTTTTGGCAGGTCACCAATTTATATCTCATGCTAATGATACGTCAATCGAAATTGGTTCTAAACAACCTCTGAATATTCTACGACTATTCAAGAATTTCTTGTCCATAGTAGTTACTTTTCAACATAACCACCTATTCTTATACTTCCATCGCATTACTCTAATTCATCTCATGATTTTAATTATAGGGATCATAGATTACCTTATATACCATATCCAAATATAGATCTCATAAGTGCTCAATCACATTATCCACTAATGTAACCATATGATCAGATATGTACTCATAATAACTGATCGACATAACCTTGAGAACTTCTACTTATATCTTAATCACTTCAAAATTATAAGCACATAACCATCTTGAAATTCTAATCTCAAATTCACTAAAACAACCTTATACCAGATCATAAATCTTATCACATTAATTAATCAATCATTTTAAATTCCAAGTTCAACTTCTCAATTCTGCTTGTACACTTTAAAACCTATCATTTCTACCTCTGGCTCTATTTCTTTCTTAAACAATTCATACAAAATATTCACATCCATATCAATTCAAGTACATAACCATCACATAATACTGATATCATCTTCACTGATATAACCACAAATACTGAATCTATGTCTAACATACCAGACTACGAAATATTTCTTATTTCTAAATATCCACAAACTTTCCTTATCTTATACTATGACAATTCACCATTCTTCTCATTGTTTCTAATAGTCCAAACTCTTAAAAAATTTCATACGTGTGACTCATGTGGTTGCAATTACTCGGGTTCTATACTCTTCAGTACCTTTCGCTAATGGTGGGGAAATCAGGTGTAGCAGATCCTTGCAAAACTTCTTGTGTTCTTTCACGAGGTGGCATTTTACTCCTTTAATCTAGACATTATCCTTAATCTTACTTTTCATTGTAATCTTATTTCCTACATGTATGTATGATATGCTTGTCACTTAATGTAGTCAATTTATTTTAAAAACATAACAATTAATCCCATGTCATAACAATTCATAACATAACATATTCTAAGCCTAGGAATCCTTAGAAACCGTGGGCTTTGATACTAAAGATGTTGGCCTCGGGTCTCGATTCGGACATAAAATTTTCATAAATAATTTACAGAAAAATAAAATTGATGAATTCATGGTGGGACTTTTTTTAGCAACCAAATAATAATAAAAATAAATAGCAAAAGGCTATGAAACAATTAAAAAAACCATGAAATTTCACAAAATTCACGGGTGTGAGTTTTAAGTCTCACACCCGTGAGACTACATTAATAAAAAGCACGGGCGTGAGAGAAAATTCTCATGCCCGTGAGAATCAACCTCATGCACAAACGTGAGAGACAATTCTCATGCTCGTGAGAATAATACTCTCATTGCGTCGCGATCGTGACGAGTCATGATCGCGACTTCGCTGCTTGAACCTGGTTTGTTGTGATTGCGACTCATCGCGATCGCGAATTTCATGGATTTTTGCAAAATTAGATAAAAATATCTTCATGAAAGTTGTAGATCATTTTCTTAGATTTCTAACGACATAAAGTTTGTAATTTTTGGATTTTTGGTTTTAAAGTTATGGTAGTTTCAAGTGAGAGTATGCGATTGTGGACTTTTGGGAGAGTTGCGATCACATTTGAAGTGAGAGTATGCGACTGTGGACTTTCAATAGAGTTGCAAAAATTACAAAGTTTATGTTGTTAGAAAGCTAAGAAAAAGATCTACAACTTTCATGAAGACACTTTTGTCTAATTTTGCCTAGATTAATACAGTTTATTCCATGAAGTTTCAGATCACATTATTATACCCTTTATTCTCTTGTTTCTCTCTACTGCCAATGAATTTTCACAAAACAAAAGACCCGAATCCAACATTTAAAACCATATATACATGCAAAACTCCCTTTATGAACAATTTCCTAAAAAAAATCAATCCAAAAGCCTTAAAACATCCAACAATTTCATTCCCAATCCAAAAATATATCAGTTTATCAGAAAAGAATTTGAACATGAACAGAAGAAATTCTTCAACTCTTACTGTCTTTTATTTCTCAATGAAACAGAGTATATACATAATTCCAAATACAAACATAAGCCACATTATTGGCTTAATACAAAAGCTCAATCAGAAATGCTCATGCTTAATATGCTTCTAAATCGAGCAAAAGTGATCCAAACTAACTTAGTTACAAATGTAATAATATTTTTCTTGGAGTCTGTCGAAGTTTTGCAAAATTTATTGCTGATCTGCTTTTTCTTCACCTGAGGAGTGGAAAATAGTAGGGTGAGCTAGGAAGCTCAATGGCTAATACATTTATAGCCAGCGATAACGAACCACACACACACACAATCAATTTCATATATACATATATATTTTTATATATTGACAGATCACAGTATACACATTCCAAATTTAAGAATTTCTCATAAACATAAATACTTTATCTCATAAATCAGATCATAAACTCAATTTATAATCAAATCATGTATGTCACTTAATCATGCTTTATACTCAACAAATCAATATGCAATGCAAAAACATAATGGGTCGAGAGGATTCCATAAAACAGAATGGCAAAGCCGAAGTTAATACCATGAACAGAATGAGTCTATTTTCAGAGCTCATATGCCACAAGCGGGTAGTCGGGAGAAGCTTTAGGTCGATGTGCACGTGATGACTGAAATGGTACCTCTCTTACCCACATGACAGATTTCAGATGTATACATATCAAAATCGTATTTTTCATGCTTTTTTAATTTATGTTTTTCCTTAACATAAAGCAACACAATTACATAAACAAACATGATATAAATTCAGGGAATATTTTTCCCACATTCACAATGAATCAAACAAACATTTATAGTATTCGTACACCCAAATATTTTTGTTCGTCATCACAAAACCATAAATATGTTACCCACCTCTTTACTTGATACTAAGCTTAAAACTTGTCTTTCCTCTTGTTCTTGCCTTCGACTTTCTTATTCCCTTCAAACAACCATATTTTTCATTCAAACATCATATATGACTAAAACTTCCATTAATCCCTACTATCCAAAAATGAGCTTAGACTTAATCTATTCTTGATTTAACTAACTAGAAGAACTAAGATCTAACTAAAAGTCATAAAAAATCCAAGAATATAAAGCTCTTGTTCTTCTTCTTTCTCTCTTTATTTCAGCTCATAAAAACCTAGTTTCTTAATTTTCTTCTTTTATCATAACAAGAAAAGAAGATAGATAATTGCCTAGAACTCAGCTAAACCTTCTTTTCCCTCTTCTTTCTCCTTTCTCCTTTATTTTTTCTTTCCTTCTTCACCTTTTCTGTTTCAGTTTTTCTGCTTCTCTTCTTCTATTTCTTTCTACCTTTTCCTTCTCTCTCTCTCTCTTTCTTTCTCACTATACATGACTCTCCTCTCTCCTTAACCTCTTAAACACGTCTCTACCTTTTTCTTTTATTTTTACACGACTCTTATCCTCCTTTTCTAGCTTCTTCTAGGTTCTTCTTTGATTTCTGTCTTTCTTTCTTTAGTGTACACGTCTCTCCTTTTCCTTTTTATTCTTATTTTATTTTTCCTACACTTCACTCACGCAACCTTCATACACGAGTCTCTTATGAAATTTTGTTTCTTTAAAGACAACTTCAACCTTTCTAATTTTAGCCTTCACATTTAACTAATGCCTTCTATATCCTTAACTCAATTCTAACACTTCCATTTGATCCATACAACCATATTAAATAAATATTCATAAATAAACTCCATAAATTATTAACTAAAAATTTTGATTTTATTCATGACTAAACGCCATCAAATTATCGTTTAATAATGCTAACTTCCAAGAAAAGTTCAGGGTCCAACATAGTTGTTATATAGATGAGCTAGATTGATCTTGAGGTTAAAGAAAGGGCTAATGTGGAGTCTTGAAATGAGGTAAATAAGAATGATAAGTTAGAAGTGAAATGATGGTGGAAATGAAGTTAAATTTGTGCAGAAAATTGAAGATGAATGTGTATATGAATATGTTCTATTTTTGGTCTTGATGATCAATCATCGTTTGTATGTGAATGATATTGAGTTGAAATGGAGTTAAGAATGAAGAGGAAATGAAGAGGTTATGAATCCTAAGTGATAAACTATGGAAATGAATCGTTTGATGTATTATGAATGAGATATATTATGGAAAGAGTTAGGATTTTATATATGATGAACGTAAGTTGGAAATGGTGAATCAAATGAGTAGAGGTTTGAGAGTTTAATGCAATCAATTTGGTAGTTGAATTAGTATGAAATGATGTTGCATTAAAGGAGGTGAATTCTGGAAAATTTGGAGTGAAGTTGATGTTAGTATATATGTGAAAATCGTGGGAATGGTTGTTAAGTGGAATATGATTCTTATATGTCCGTTAGGTAGACTTCAAGTTTGTTAGGTGGACATTCTCGGGTTTTCCAACTTCCTAGCATCATTCATGTCCGTTTGGAGGGACATTATGTCTGCTGGGCGGACATTCTCTAGACACTTACATGAATGTCCAATTTTGACCCTTTAGACAGCAAAATCTCTCCTCATAATCTTCATGAAAGTTGTAGAACGCGAAGTCCTCTTCGAAAGCATACTTGAATGACCTTAATCCTCCATCCATAACGAAATTTATGGCTTTTGTTCGAAAATTTTATATATATATATATATATATATAAATTATTACTTATCAATGCTTTCCTATGAGGTATTTAGGCTTGAATGAGATCTTGAATGAGCCTAGTTGATGATGAATTAGGTGATTAAAGTGATTAAAGTGTATTAGGTAATAAATAATGATTGAAAGATGTTGGTGAATGATTACGAGATGCGTATTAAAGAAATCGACCCGAAATTGTCATTGAGCATGCATTGTACATAATCCATAGGTACATATGTGCATAAATGAGTGCATATATAATTGTGCAAAGTTGTAATGTGTGTAAATGAGTGTTGAATGATATCAAAGAGCAATTAGAGTGACAACATCAATTAGAGTGACAACATCCAGACGTTGCCTGGACCTCGAGGTAATAGTTATCTGGAGTAAACTGTGAGTAACCTAAATGGTCTCACATGATTAATTGTTTGTTTTAAATTCTATATTGAATTATTATGTGATGTGAATGTATTGATTCTGGACAATGAACGTCTAAGGCGTTTGATGCATGAATATCAAATTGGAAGTACTCATTGTATATGAATTTGACGAAATAAGTGATACTCAACTTAACTGTTGAATGCTGGACCAAGGTCCAATGATAAATGTGAATGAGAATGTGAATGTAGGTAAGAATGTGAATGATTGAGCACTAGAGATTGATAGAATACATGTGATGCATTTCACTACATGAATGTATGATAACATAAAGGTAGTTGTGACCAGATTCGCCAGTGAAAAAGAGCTTAAAGCTTAAAATGTGGTAAAAGCCTCTAGCTCACTATGTATAATGAGCCCTGTATCTCTAACAGATAAATAACAATTACTAATGAGCCCTGTATCTACAATGGATATGGGACAGTGAAAAATGCATTCGGTCATAACAACTAAATAATTGAAAGTAAGTCTCATGAGCATTGTACATACAATTTGATATGCAGTATATGAATGATTGAATTGA
Organism: Erythroxylum longipes; assembly: GCA_027563885.1. Taxonomy (NCBI): domain Eukaryota; kingdom Viridiplantae; phylum Streptophyta; class Magnoliopsida; order Malpighiales; family Erythroxylaceae; genus Erythroxylum; species Erythroxylum longipes. Next base: position 37,310,177 of record JAOQMS010000004.1, read on the forward strand.
GTTGTATTATTTGTATGAATGTGGAGTGTGAACTATATGAACAAAATTGTCTTTGATTGAATATGTTGATTATTGAAGTGATGTGAACTATGTGGTAATATGAATTGAACACAAATTGTTGTGTTATGTGTTATAAGTGAGCCATCGATGATAGGTAGCTCACTGAGTTCGTAAAACTCACCAAAATTGTAACATTGACTTTTCAGGCATGAGAGAGGTGACTTAGCTTCTAAGACAACTTAGAAGAAACTTAGTACTACTTTTGGATAGAAGAAATGGCTCAAAGGTCAGTCAGCTAGGACTGAAGGATTTAGATAAAATTTTTGTATAATTCCTCATGTATGTAGCATGTTTTGTAAACAGAGCTGTGGACTCTGATAGGTCATTGATATCGTATATACATGGATGTTGTATGTAATGCTACATTGTATATCATGTTTTATGAAATGAAATAAGGAATGTAGGTTTTAGACATTGTGATATTTGTGTTTTAAATTATAAAGCCATGAGATAAGTGATGTGATTGGTTTAGTGCACTGTTTTCACTGAGCATGTGCTCGAATGTCTGATGGACGTACAAGCACAAATGTCTGATGGGAGTGGGGAGCTACAAATGAGCCTATATAGAAGAAAGAGGCTCTTATTATTTAGAACCAGGAAGTTGAGGGCGTTGGTGATTCTCTTGACAAGGAATACATATTGGTTGTCCCCTTCCCCTTATTTAGGAGAAGATATAGAAAGATAGGCAAAATTAGGCTTGGAGGTAATCAATATTTATGCTATATGTCCAATTTAGTTTGGAATGTAAAAGAGTTAAACAACCTTTTTAAACAACAATATGTAAAAGAATTAATCCTAGAAAAAAGGCTATAATTTTAGGACTTTTGGAAACTAAAATAAAGGTTAACAAGCTACTAAATAGCTTGAGATTTTTAGGTATGTAATGGCCTATTATCTCAAACCACTCTCATCATTATAATAGCATTATAATGTTTATATTCAATGCATCATTGATTAAGATCTCAAATCTAGTTTTTATTGACCAAATGATACATTTTACAAGCTATTTAGAATGGTTTTATAGTCCTTTTGAATTCTTGTTCATTTATGTTACAAATATAGTTTTTCAAAAGCTGAAGAAATGGGATGAACTTAGGGTAATTAATAGAAGAACTCATAGATCCTAGATAATCATTAATGATATGAACTTTGTGTTGCATTATAATGAAATAGAGAAGTCTAGTTCATTAAAAAACTATAGAAAATGAGTTAAGCCTAGTGGTTGACAATAATAGGTATTAGATTATACTTTGTGGGGCATTTCTTTTCTTAGAACTATAAACAATAACGTGATTGGTTTATTAAAAAGAAGTTCAATAGAGCTCTGGTAAATGATTATTGGTTGAAGTAATTCCTGAATTCCTTTGCAAATTTTGGTCCTCCACTATGCTCAGACCATTCCATAATCAAAATCTTAAATCTTAGCTCTTCTCTTCTTCCTAAGGCTCCTTTTAGATTTTATAATTTTCTGTCTAAGTTAACGTATTTGAAAAGTTAGTCAAGATAGGTATGACTATAAAAGTTGTGGGTTGTAAGGCATTCCAATGAATGAGGAAACTTAAGGTTATCAAAGAGGGGATTAAAGCTCTCCACATTAGAGTTTACTTAAATACTAGTTTTAATCTTTAGAAGCTTAGGATACACTCAAAAGAGTATCAGAAGATTGTTACATAGATCCACCAAATTAAGAGCTAAGAATTCTGAAAACCAAAACACTTAATAATTATAACTTAGCTCTTCAATTCCATAATTCTCCCTTTAGGAAAAAAGAAAGGGTTAAATGGCTTAGTAATGGAGACAATAACACTAAGTTCTTATATGATTCCATTATATCTGAAAGGAATAGGAACAAAATTTCCTCATAAATTGACATGGAACCGCTGTAGCCATTTTCTTAAGTTTGTATTATTTTTTACTATATTATCTTAATTTTCTGTTTCCTATTTCTATTAAGTTTACCTTCTTATTAAAATCCTTGTTTAGATACATATTAAAGGTATTGAAATATTTAGAATTAGAAAAAAAGATATAGTTGCCGGTTTTTTCTATTTTGCACAAATTTTATCGCTTTCTCGTTACGTCACTAATTGATGAAAAGGGGCATCTATGCAAGGATGGAATCAGGATTAAAGAGATATCGCTCAACTTTTACAAGAAGTTACTTGGATAGAATTCAACTTGTAGCTTTACTGTTAAGGAACTAAATTTATTCATTAAAGATTCTTTTAATTAGGAACTAAATTTATTCATAAAAATTACCCACAATACCAAAGTCATTAACATAATACCATATGGAAATTAGAACTATAAATTCATAGGCTTAGCTAGTATTATTGATAATCTACTTTCTTTTAAACCGAATCCTTTTAAACATTGTCTTGTCATTTAGCTAATGGATAATTCTCACAGGTTCACCAACAAATCATGCTTGGAATTCTTCAAGCTTCACTTATAAAAAGTTTGTTGGTATGATCTAATAAGGCTAAATATTTGATCCGTAACGCCACTTTTATCAGGTGGCTTAGCAAATGCTAAAAATTAAGGACAAATGTTATGGTATTTATGACAGCTTATACCTACTTTGTTAGCTTTCCTATGAATCCAACACTGAACTTTTCTAGATATACATATGTATAGATATATATATGTATACTCTTTCTTTTTACTAAAATATTATTATAATATCATTTGTAAGTTTATTTAAAATAATATTTGCAACCAAAATATAATTAAAAAATTAAGCAAGAAAAATAGAGATGAAAGGTATGAGATTGCACAAATGAATTATAGAATTTCTTTCACCTATGTCCAATATTTAAGCTTCTTTTATAAATTTGTAGTTTCTATTGACTCTTGTTTAACAGATGAAGAGGAATTATTACGTATGTATTCTTTTTAGTAAAAAGAAATCACTTACACAACTTCTTTTCTCTTGATAAAGAGGAATCATTATACCTACAGAGAAAAAAAATAATTTTAAAAAATATATAAGCTTCTTTCATTATAAAGCCTTAATTTATCAAGAACTATTCAACCACTTTACTGAACGCTAATTGTCATAATTTTCATTCAGACTTTAATCTTTCAGGAAGTTTATGTCTTTTGTTTCTTTAGTTCCACTTTTCATCTTATATCTTACTTTGTTTAGGTAGTCTTATTTAACCTTCTAATTGGAAGCTAATAGTATCCCTCTCATATTATTTTTTTATCAAGATATGCACCCTATTGAGTTGTATCACATTTCTCCATTGACCATTTCATTAATTTGGCTTTTTGACTTAAAATCAAAGGGAATAAAACTTCCTATTGTGGTGCCAACACTAGTGGACTCTCGTGCAATGTATATATAAATTAATTCTTAAAATTTATAAACTATTTAAGGCAAGTGCACCTATCATTTTATATTATAAGGGTTAAAGTTCCAATTATCGATCTCACAAGGACTATGAGTATTAGTAATGAATTTTTTCCTATTATTTAATAGACAATTAAGGTGAATATGATAATTTTGAATTAAAGTAAAAGAAAACAAATTGAAAACAATTCAACACAATTAAAGAAACTGATGTAGACAAAACATAAAAAATCAACCAATGAATTAATGGCATATTATAGCACCCCACCCGACACGTGCCCGTATGCCCATCAGACGTCCTAGCACATGCTTGACAGAAGTGGCGCGCTAACTAAATCACTTTCACTTATCTCATGACATCATAATTCAAGCATAAATATCACAATGTCTAAAGCCCAAATCCGTCATTTTCATTTCATAAAACAAGATAAATAATGGAGCATTATATACATCATCCCTATATGTACATTGTCAAAAGCTAATGAGAGTTTATAGCTTTGTTTACAAAACATGCTACATGCCCGAGGAATATACAAAAATTTTATCTAAATCCTTCAGTCCCGGCTGATCGAACTTTGAGCCTTTTCTTCTATCCCAAAAGCAGTATTAGATCTCTTCTAACTTGTCTTAGAAGCTAGGTTGCCTCTCTCGAACCTGAAAAGTTAACATTGCAATTTTGGTAAGTTTTGCTAATTGAGTGAGTTAACCATCCTCGATGGTTCACTCATATCACATAACATAACAATTCATATAATCACATAATTCACATCATTTCATTTATCATTATATTGCATCACAAAGCACTTTGTTCACAATTTTCACCTTTCTCATTCAACACAATTAAACAATACATTACATTCATTCAAAACATACATATCAAATGTATATGCGATGCTCAAGAGACTCACATTCAATTATTACATTGTTGTGATCGAATGCCTTTTTCACTGTCCCATATCTATTGTGGATACCGGACTCATTAATAACTGTCCCTTATCTATTGGGGATACAGGGCTCATTATACATAGTGAGTTAAAGGGTCTTACCACATTATGAGCTTTAAGCTCTTTTTTTACTGGCGACTTCGATCACAATTGCCTTTATGTTATCATGCATTCATGTAGTGAAATGCATCACATGTATTAGATTAATCTCTAGTGTTCAATCATTCATATTCACAATCACGTTCACATTTTTCATCGAACTTTGGTCCGACATTTAACATTTAAGCTGAGTATCACTTATTCAGTTAAATTCACATTCAATGAGCAGTTCTAATATGTTTTTCATCCATCAAATGCCTCGAACATTCAATGTCCAGAATTCAACACATTCACATCATATAACAATTCAATATAGAATTTAAACAAACAATTAATTAACATGAGACCATCTAGGTTACTCACAATTTGCTCCAGATAGCTTATTGCCTCAATATCCCGGTAATGTCTGGATGTGGTTGCTCTAATTTTTCTTTTATATTATGCAAACATACATATTTACACATTACTAATTTGCACATTCATATGAATACTCAATCATATACACATGTATATGTGTTACGTATAATGCATGCTCAATGACAATCTCGGGTATACCTACTTCATTCACATCTTATGAGCATTTATAATTCAAAGCTCATATATGTCTAAATTGAACTTAGGTTAACACCTCAATTATTCAAGATTATTCGAAATTCATCATTCAATCATTTACTAAGGTTATTCTAACATTTCTAAGATCACAAAATACTCAATTTATCATTCATATTTACTAATACACAACATTCATCTTCTTTGGATCACATTAGTCTTGAAAGGTTTACTTTCATTAACATGACATCTCTAAATTTTAGATTTGAACACTTCATACATAACAATTCATTCTCAAGTTCTATCTGTAATCCTCACCCTAACATAACTCTCATTTTATCACTTATTCAAGCATCATTCTAGGCTCAATTCAAGCATTCAAGCCTAAAAGCATTACATGAAAGTATCTAATCAATTTCTACTTCAACCCACACATAAAAGACACATATTTGATGTTTAACCAATTCCCACGATCATGGACAACTTCCCACGATTGTGGGATTTGTTGGCAGAAAGTTTCTGCATTTGTTAGGCATTCCCACGACAATGGGATGCTTCCATCTGAAGAATCCCCAGCATTTTCTCCGATTTTCCAGCTCTTTCAACTTTTCCAATTTACCTCTAACACCTCATGTGCTTAGTCTAACATTTCTCGCTTAATTCATCATCATTTACCCTTCATTCATAATTCCATTTCAGCTAAATATTATCCACACACAATTCAAAATCCATGATTCATTATAAGCACTAAAAACAGAACATATGCATCTACATATTCATCATCAATTTTCTGCACATGTTCAACTTCATTTTTCACCTTCATTTCATTTCTAACTATTACCTTGATTCATCTCATTTCAAGACACTAATTTAGCCCTTTCTTTAACCTCAAGATCATTCTAGTTCATCCATAAAACAACTACCTAAAAATTCATATGATTAAGCATTAAAAATAGAATATGAGCATATCAACTTTTCATGAAATTTCTGCACTCTTTTTACATCATCATAATGATCTTTTTATCTCAAAATCTTCTCTACAATAACTTATGAAAGGTTAAACATCTTATATGCAAAAGCAAGAAATTTATATTCTCATTTCATCACTCATGATTCACACATATATACATCACCATTTCATTAACATTTAACTTCTAACTATCATCAAAACTTGTTTCATTCAACAAAACATGAAGAGTAATGCTTTTATACTTACTTGTTTAGCTTCAACGTTTTCAAATCACTCTTAACCCTAATCTCTCAAAATCATACGATCATCATCATTACAAAGGTGGTAGTGTTAGGTCTTTAGTGACAAATATGAAGAAGACAAGAAAAAAGGAGTAGCAAATGAAAGGTGAAAACAAGGTTTACTTTGAGAGGGTGAGAAATGAGTATCGTAGATGAAGAAGATTAGAGAAGATGAGATTAACAAAGATGAGAGCAATGTATAAAATGAGAGACAAATAAAAATGAAGATGATCTTTCACTTGGGAGAGAGTCTCAAGGTTTAAGACATGGTTTGGCATATGACAAGTCCATTTTCTATAGGTTTCACTTGGTTCTCTTATTTAACTAGTCTATTTAACTCCAAGTTTTACTCTAATTGTCTCCCAATTTTCAATGTAGATTATCACAAATCCTAATGTCATTTTCCAATTATTTCATTGACATCCATCACTTATTTCTACTACTATAAACCAATTGTCTTGCCACTCGGTATTTTTTCTAGTCCAAAAATACCAAAAATTCCAGCAATTTCCTAATTTTCATCAAAAATTCTAAATCAATACTTATACATACTAATTTAATTTTTAATACATATGAACCACAATTCGCATCATAATCACATTTATAAATTAATTATACCCAGAAAGTGTCAATGAATGCATGTACAATCATTTTAATGTGTGAAAAAGTTAATATTCACATGTGTGTGTATGCTATATTATGTATAAGCATGAATTGCAAGTCCTAATTTCTTATTGCTATTTCTCTCATGTTTAATATTCTAGGGTTCTAAACCTTAACATGAAAAACGAGATGTTACAATTCTCCTCTCTTTAAGAAATTTCGTCCTCGAAATTCTTACCTGAGTCATCAAATAGGTGGGGATATTGTTTCCTCATGTGCTCCTCCGTTTCCCAAGTCGCTTCCTTACTCGAGTGATTCTTCCAAAGGATTTTCACCAATGGAATTACTCAGTTTCTCAACTATCCCATTTGATAGCCCACTATCTTGATCAGCTCCTCAATATAACTTAAGTTACTATCAACTTCAACCTCTTGAGCTAGTAACACATGCATATGATCAGACCGATATCTCTTGAGCATACTCACGTGGAACACATTGTGTATCTGAGACATCTCATTCGGTAAAGCTAATTTGTACGCCAATGGTCCTATCTTCTCAATGATCTCATAAGGACCAATATACCTAGGGCTCAGCTTACCCTGTTTCTGAACCTTAGCACTCCTCGCCAAGGTAATACTCTCAGAAACACTTTGGCTCTTACACTTTATTCCATATCCCTTCGGTGCTGATCCACATAGCTCTTTTGTCTATTTTGAGCCACTTTAATTTTACTTCGGATCAGTTTCATCTTATCCATAATATCCTGTATCAATTCTGGGCCATCTACCATTCTTAGACCCTCTTCATCCCAATATAGAGGCGAACGACATTTTCTTCCATACAACACCTCATATGGTGCCATTTTGATACTACTGTGATAATGTTTGTTATATGGAAACTCAATTAAAGTTATATACTGATCTCATGCTCCTTAAAACTCCATTACACATGACGTGAGCATATCCTCAACAGTCTTAATTGTCCTCTCACTCTGTCCATCTGTTTGAGGATGAAATGCAGTACCAAAGTTTAACTTCGTACCCATAGCTGACTATATACTCTTCCAGAATCTCGAAGTAAATTTGGGATCCCTATTTGATATAATGGACATCAAAACCCTATGTAGTCTAACTACCTCATTTACATATCTCTGAGCCAACTGATTTAGTGAGTTATTCTCTCTCACTAGTAAAAAATTAGTCGACTTAGTCAATCAGTCCACCACAACCAATATAGCATCGTTTTGCCTCGGAGTCTTTGGCAATCCCATTACAAAATCCATAGTAATTTGTTCCCATTTTAATTTCAGAATAGGTAACGAATGAAGCTTCCCAACTAGAGCTTGATGCTCAGCCTTAATCTGCTGGCATGTTAAGTATTTGGCTACATATTCTGCTACTTGCTTCTTTATCCTTGGCCATAAAAAATGTTGCTTCAGCGTGTTATACATCTTGGTGGTACCAGGATGTATAACATAAGTTGCTACATGCGCCTCCTCTAAAATCTCCTTTCTCAAATTATCAATATAAGGCACGCATAACCTCTGCTTCAACCACAGTGTTTCATCTCTCAGTTCAAACTCAGAATTTGGATTGATTTTCAATTTCTTCATAAGCTTCACCATTTCAGGATCTTTACTCTAAACCTTTCTGATTCTGTCATGTAACATCAATCTTAGTCTCAGTGTAGTGATCAGTGCCTCATTCTGCTCTAGATTCAACTCCACATTGAAGTCTCTCAATTGAACTAGGCTCGGTAACCTCGATATTTGAATTTGAACTATTCAATTTTCTACTTAAAGCATCACCCACCACATTAGCTTTTCCCGAATGATACTCAATCGTACAGTCAAAATCCTTTAATAGCTCTATCCATCTCCTCTGTCTCATATTTAACTCCTTCTGACTCAACAAATACTTCAAACTCTTATGATCAGTGTATATCTGGAAAGTCTCTCCATACAGATAATGTCTCCATATCTTTAAAGCAAAAACCACTACAACAAGCTCTAAATCATGTATTGGATAATTACTCTAGTGAGATCTTAATTGTCTTGATGCATAGGCTATCACCTTGCTATACTGCATCAATACATATCCTAATCCTTGATGCGAAGCATCACTGTAAACCACATAACCTCCAGATCCAAATGAAATAGACAACACCGGCGTTGTGATCAACAGACGTTTCAGCTCTTCAAAGCTCCTCTAACATTCATTATTCCATCTGAAGGGTACATTCTTCCTCAGAAGTTTAGTCAAAGGGGCTGTAATCAACGAGAACCACTCAACAAACCTCTAGTAGTATTCGCCTAATCCGAGGAAACTTTGGATCTTAGACACATTCTTCGGAGCCTCCCACTTCATTACTACCTTTATCTTCATTGGATCCACTTGTATGCCTTGTCCAGTTACTATGTGACCTACAAACACTACTTGATCCAGCCAAAATTCACACTTACTGAATTTAGCATACAACTATTTCTTTCTCATAATCTTCAAAATTACTCTCAAGTGCTTAGCATGCTCTTCTCTACTCTTTGAATGCTAAGATTTCATCTATGAACACAATTACAAAATGATCCAGGTAGGGCTGAAATACCTTATTCATCAATGTCATAAATGCAGTTGGGGCATTAGTTAACCCAAATGGCATTACTAAAAACTCAAAATGCCCATACTTGCTCCTGAACACACTTTTTAGTACATCAGCCTAGGCTATCTTCAACTAATAGTACCTAGATCTCAAGTCCAACTCAGTGAACATTTGAGTTCCCTGCAATTGATCAAACAAATCATCGATTCTAGGTAATGGGTACTAATTCTTCACTGTTACCCGATTCAGTTGCTTATAATCGATGCATAGTCTCAGAGTTCCACCTTTCTTCTTCACAAATAATACTGGAGCTCCCCATAGTGATACACTGGGCTAATGAAACCCTTTTCTAGTAACTCTGGAAACTGAGCCTTCAATTCCTTTAGTTCCACAGGTGCCATCCTATATGGAGGAATAGATATAAGAGCTGCACCTGGAACTAAATTGATTATAAACGTTGTTTCCCTATCTAGAGGTAAACCAGATAAATCTACGGGAAACACATCTAGGAATTCCCTCACAATAGGAATGTCCCACACATTCTGCTCAGTTCGAGTATTCATGACGTGGGCCAAATAAGCCTCGCATCCCCCTTACATCAACCTCAAAGCACTCACGAATGAGATCATTCTAGTTGGCACTACTTGACTAATATCTGTAAAAACTGCTATCGGCTGATTAGGTGATTCTAATATTACCTCCTTAGTGTAGCAGTTCATGATAGCCCTATAAGCAGTGAGCCAATCCATGCCTAGAATAACATCTATTTTCTTTAACTGTAACACAATCAAGTCTGCCTCCAATTCCGCCTGATCAATTCGAATCAAACACCTCTTGTAGACTTCTCCTATTACTATAGTACTACCTATTAGTGTACTCACCTCTAATCCATATCTCAATAGCTCTCTATCACAATGCAACCTAGATGCCATATGCGGTGTGATAAAGGAATGTATAGATCTAGGACTAGCAATGCAAAAGCTTCGTAAGTAAAAATAAGCAACACACCTATAATGACATCCGATGAATTCTGAGTCTCCTATCTGGTCATTGCATCCAATCAGGCTTGAGACTACGGTTGGTTCCTCCATACCTTAGTCCTAATAGTAGGACTCCCAAAACTCATTTTGCCTCTACCATGGACTTTTTGTCCAAACCCACTAACTCAGCTCTTTTGGACAGTAGTTTATGTTACCACTCCTCCTCTCCTTCCAGACTGTGCTTTATAAACAATAGAACAATCCCTGATTTGATGATCAAACGAGCTGCATCAAAGGCAAGATTCTTTCCACAATGCTCACAATTGGGTAACTGACCCGATATTGCACCTCTTCCACTGCCAGACTGTACAAATCTCCCCCTCTGTCTGAACCCCGACTATCTTGATCTAGCTAGTAGTCAAGAAGATCTATTCTGGCAGTTGCTAAACCTCCTACCAGAATCACCATGAGATTCACTAGGCCTCTTAAGTCTAGACTCTAATCTATATTCTGATTGACTGTCATTTAACAAGGGTTTAGGGTTTAGGGAGGGGAAAGGTTTCTTGAAAATTTTTCTCTCAACTTTCTCCAATACCAATGTCCTGGAAAAATAAAAAATCAAGTCCGAACACCACAGTTAGGTAGCCAACCACCGCTGACCGCTAGGCCGCCACCGTCCTAGCCACCACTGCCATCACCAAAAAAAATTTCAGTGCTCCTCTCACAATCCAACACCCACCATCTTCCTCGAAATTTCCCAATCTACGCAACCTTACTATGGGATTGTCATTAGATCTTGGAATCAGGCAAAAAATTGAAAATCACCCACGACCTCCCCATCTCCAACGACTTAACCACCACTTGCACCTCCAGCAAAATCACCTATTCAACCACACCACAACCTTCCCCGTCACCCTACCCACCATCACCGACCCACAAATCAACCAACCCCATCCATGCTACTGGAGATTCGAGTCCACCCACTGTTGGATCTCCCCAGTTGCAATCGCAACAACTAGTGCGCGAGCCACTGCGTGAGCCCCCCTGGTCACCACAGGCACCTCCGTAACCCAGGTGCGATGCCTATGACCACCATCTGCGCCCTCCTCTCGTTAGCCGTCCATCGAGCACAGTGGCATGCGAGAAGCTACCGGACGAAGCTGCGACAACTCATTTGGGGAAGGCTATAAAGAGGGTCCAAAATGGCCCCCCTTCCATTGGAAATTCCAACTTTGCCCCTAGTGTAGTGAAAGCTTCGGAGAGAGATGCGTAACTTGGAAAGGGCACGACCCATGCCCCTATGCTCCTTGCCAATTCCAACATTGCCGAAGGTGGAGGTAATCTCAATATTGCACCTGTGCTTAATTCCACTTTTGTCCCTGCCATGAATGTGAATAAGGAACTAACACCACCTAGACAGAAAATTGAGAAGCCAGTGAGAAAGCCTTCCAATTTTTCCTAGGCTGAAAAGGTCTAGATTAGCAATTCTACTGCTAGTTTTCAGTTTCTAGATATGCCCCATGATACCTCGACCGGGCCAGTGGTGATCCCGGATGATTATATCACTGCTAGTGTCCACCAGTGGACCTAATGCCTAGTCAGGTTCTTTCCTGGGTATAATATGCCCTTTCTTGCTATGCAATCTCTTGCAACATGGGCATGCAATTCACTGGGTCTTGATGATGGTATATCCATAGGCACTGGGTTCTTCCTTTTTCGGTTTCAGTCAGAGGAGGCTTTATAGCGGATCCTCAAGCAGGGCTTATAGACTTTTGGTGGGAAATTCATGGTCTTACATCTGTGGCACCCTTATTTTGTCTTTAACAAATCCTAGGTTTATAGAGTGCCAGTTTCGGTCTAGTTGCATGATTTACCGCTTCCTTCATGGAATGAGTGGTGTCTTGGTCTCCTAGCTAGCCAGATTGGGTGACCCCTCAGCTGTGATAGGTACATTTTTGACAGGACTCGCCTATCATTTGCCAGACTATGTGTTAAGTTCTCTGCTGCAGTTGAGCCTATTAATGAGATCGAGATTGCTAGTAGTATGTGTGGTGATTTGATTCTTGTTCGAGTGGAGTATGAGTGGACACCCAAGCGGTGTTCCAAGTGCAATGTTTTCATCCATTCCTATGCCCTCCCGTCTACTATAGCGCCACAAGTTGCTGCTCCCACCACTAGTGAGGAGGTCCAGGACTAGTCTCAGAGTGGCCCCAGTCTTAAGCACTCCTTCTCCTGCATCTTACTCTTTGGCCAGGGAAGCACACCAGTTGGGATCCACAGCTGATCTTGTTTCTGCGGTGGAGTGGACTACTCCATGTCTTCCCTCTAATCTCAGGTAGCCTATTTCTATTATGGCACAGATTACTCCACCATGATTACCTAGTTCCTTAGAGATTGGGCAGACTATTTCTACTGCAAAGCGGGTTAGTCTGTGTCGGACACCCAGTCCAGCTATTCTTGAGAGGTTACGACTACACCTAGCTGAATGCCTTGCCTTCTGAGTATAGAGGGAGTGAGGATAAAGGGAGTGAGGGGCCCAACCCATCTAGTTAATTTTGCTATATTTTATATATTCCATTTCCTATGATAGGAAGTCAGAATATTAGGGGCCTCAATGGCCCCAATACTCAATGAGCAGTTAGGGATTGGATTTCACAGTATGACTTAGTCTGGTTGGACTTTTAGAGACTAAGGTTGCTTCACATAATCTTTTGCGTGTGGTTTCTGTTACTTGTGGGGGTTGGGATTTTTTCAGTAACGGGACAGAGGAGTTAGCTTGTCACGTCTTATTATGTTGGGATCCTAGTCTACTCTCGATCCAAAGCCCAGTGTTTACTTTGCAAGGTATCAGTTTTAGAGTGACTCGGCGGATGAAGGGTACTAGTTTCGGCTTAACAGTAGTTTATGGTTCCACTGATCTGGGTACTAGACGAGCTCAATGGGATTTTCTCCAACTGTAGGCTGAGCGGTTTAGTGGTATGCCTTGATTGGTCCTAGGAGATTTTAATGCCATTTTGAGTCACTCTAATATAGTTGGGGGGGGGGATGAGGATGGTACAACCATATGGACAAGTTCGGACAGTGCTTACATGATGTAGAGCTATTACGGGTTCCTTATAGAGGTTTAAGGTACACTTGGCATAATGGCTAAGAGGGGTAGGGTTCTATCCTTTGGCATTTGGATTGGAGTTTCGGTAGCTCTGCATGGTTCTCATCCTAGCCTAGTACCTTTACAAAGGTTCTACTAAGGGATATATCTAACCATAGTGCTATGTTGGTTCAGTTTGGAGCCCTACGACTTCGGCCTCCTACTCCTTTCAAGTTTCTGAAATATTGGGCTGATCATTCCAACTTCTCAGAGCTTGTTACGAGGCTTTAGATTACGCCAATGAGAGGGGACCTGATGATTTGCTTGACTCATTGACTGGGTTTGCTGAAGCAGGAGCTGAAGTCCTTCCACTTTCAAGATTATAGTTATATTTCAAGCAAAGTTCGGGAGACTCGGACCCAGTGGCCTACTGCTCAGGTAGCTTTAGATGCTTCCCACTCTCATCAGATTTAGGTATTTTTGCGTGCAACCTTGCTCGACAATACTATCGATTGTTGCGGGATGAGGAGTCTTTCTATTGACAACAATCTCGAGTTTAGTGGCTTGCTCTGGGTGACCAAAACATTAGGTTCTTCCACAGATCCTTGATTCACAGGCAGGTCAGAGGTCGGGTGCATGGATTATAGGATGATACAAGCACTTTTATCACTGATAAGGGAGTACTGGGGTAGATGGTAGTGGATTATTTTTAGGGTATCCTCTAATGTTTCCCTCGATACCTTCTGCTGATACTACTAGATTATTCACTCGGTGTATCCCAGAGGATATGGTTCAGTCGTTAGAGAGCCCAGTTTCGGATGAGGAGATACGTACTGCTTTATTCTCCATCTCGGAGGATAAGGCTCCCAGGCCTGATGGGTACACCTCTTTTTTTATAAGAGGTGTTGGGATATTATTGGAGCAGATTTCAAGGCAGAAATGCGGTATTTCTTCTCTACCTCAATATGGCTCGATGGGTAAACTTCACTAGGATCACCTTGGTTCCCAAGGTGGAGAGCCTGCAGACTCTAAATGACTTTAGATTGATCTCTTGCTGCAATGTCCTTTATAAGTGCATCTCAAAGGTCACTGCAAATCGGTTTAAAGTTGATCTACTGGAGGTGATTGGGAGAGCTTAGATGGATTTCATCCTAAGGCGGCAGATTGCAGATGCCATTTATCTTGCCCAGGAGCTGATGTATGATTATCACCTTGATCGTTCACCACCATAGTTTTCTCTCAAGGTTGATATTCGTAAGGCTTCTGATACTGTCAGATGGGAGTTCATTCTGCTAGGATTGAGGACTATTAGAGTTCCTGACTGCATGATCAGTTGGATTGAGGCATGTCTCAGATCAGCACATTTCTCTATAGCACTTAATGGTGCACTACAAGGTTTTTTTTCAACTACACGAGGGGTGTGACAAGGGGATCCCCTCTCTCCTTATCTATTTGTACTAGCAATGGAGTGGTTGGATGGGATATTAAGAGAGGCTACTGCAGCTCTGAGCTTCCATTATCATTGGTCATGTAGTCAGCTTTCTCTGACACATCTTTGCTTTGTAGATGACTTGATGATTTTCAGTAGGGTAGACTCAGCTTCTGTTGTGCTCATTCGATAGGCTCTGGTAGATTTTAAGAGGGTTTTCAGCCTAACTATGAACTCATCCAAGAGCTAAGTTTTCTTTTCCGAGATCTTCTAGGCTAAGTTTTCTTCTCTTCAGAGAGTACTAGGGTTTCAAATTGGCTCCCTCTTGATTCGCTACCTGGGCGTCCCTCTTATCACTGAGAGTTTAAGACACTCTAATTGTCTTCCTTTGGTGGAGAGGATACTTTCTTAGATCAGGTTGTGGACTTCAGCTTCTCTCACGTATGCGGGTCATTTGCAGTTGATCAGATCTGTCCTCTTTTCCATACAGATTTACTGGTCAGGTATGTTCATTCTGCCAGCTAACATTACTCGATGCATTGAGAGCACCATGTCAGCTTTTCTCTAGAGGGTTACCTCATTGTCCCATACTGGGGTAAAGGTGGCATAAGAGTCAATCTGCTTTCTACGACAGGAGGGAGGTTTAATAGTTAAAAGGTTCAGAGACTAGAATAGGGCTGCTACACTTAAGTATGTGTGGCGACTGTTCGCAGATAGATCTTCTATATAGACCACTTGGGTACATGCTGTTTTGCTGAGGGGTAGATCTTTTGGCATATCTAAGTCCCATCTAGCTCCTCCTCGGTTTGGAGGAAGATTCTTTTAAGCCAGAAGTGGTGCAGGGGACTTATTGTTGCGTGTATTGGAGATGGGAGAGATACCTCTATATGACAGGAATACTGGTTGCCGAATCAAGGGTCGCTGTGTGACAGATTTCTTTTTTAGGTTCTCTCTTTTATTGGGCTCTCTTAGGATGCCAGGGTCTCGGAGATTGTACATTCTGGTGAGTGGATTTTTTCTGAGGGGAGCAGTGAGCTTCAGCAGGTATGGGACTCTATCAGACTTAGACCTCGTATCTAGCAGTCAGATAGTTGGCTTTGGCTCGTACCACTATTGACTCTGCATGGCACCTTCTCCGAGCTCGATGCCTAGTGAATCCGATCCACCACCTCTTGTGGTTTCCAGAGCATATTCCACAACATTCTTTTATCCTATGGTTAGCCTCACAGGGTCGCCTTCGGACTATAGACAGGCTCTAGATGTTTGGTGTTCTGTTTTCATCAACCTGTGTGTTATGTGATTCCTCTCTAGAGACGCATGACCACCTCTTCTTCTGGTGCAGATTTTCTTCACAAGTTTGGGGGTCTCTCTCGATGAAGACCTCCACTGCTTAGCCTTCGATTTCTTGGTTCCCACTCCTACAGTAGGCTTCCACCCATCTTTATCGGAGGAAGGATTTCATACACATAGTCTCATGATTAGTCCTTTTCGCCACAGTTTACTTTCTATAGTATAAAAGGAATAACTAGATCTTCAGTAGATGATACAAATAGACCACTGACAATATGTAAGACAGCTCAAAGCTTATCTGTTCTCGGCTTCTAGGTCTCGACTCTCGTTTCCAGATACCAGTCCTCCAGCGACATATCTGGAAACTTCCCACATAGACATGAAGTTTGTATTATTTTGTTAAGGGCTTCCCGTGGCTTTTTTTCTCATGATTGTATTGTGTTGTTGAGGGCTGCCTGTAGCCCCCTTTTCTTTTGTTTGTACATATTTTTTTGAGTGCCTTTTTGGCCTATTTCTTTGTTGTATTGAACCTTTTTCCCTCTTATTAATATGCTTGTTATTCTCTTTAAAAAAAGACTATCATTCAACAACTGCTCAATTCGGATCTAGGTAGCCCGTAGCTTTGTAAAACTACCCATATTAGAAATGGTTAACCTTGTCCGAATCTCCATGTTTAGCCCATCTTCGAATCTCCTGCACTTGTCTTCCTCTATAGGAATCAAAGAAGTAACGTAACCCAACAGTTCGTTGAACTTTATCTCATACTCTACCACAGATAAACTGCACTACTTTAAATCTAGAAATTCCATCATCTTTCTGTCCAGGTAGATTTTGGGCATTTAGTTCACCTTGAAAACTCTCAGAAAGTCTTCTCACCTCAACTTACAAGGTATGGGGGTAATGCCTGAAAGTAGGGAAACTACATAGTCGAACTTCTCGTCTAACTCGCAATCCATCTAATCAAAAACCCTCTCCGTTCTCTCCAGCCATCCCTTGGCCTCTACAGGGTCTATACTTCTGTAAAAGTCCATAGCCCCCTATTTTCATAGTTTATCATATCTCCTTTCCCTTCTGTCAGGAATTATTAGAGGCATTCTCTCAGGTTGAGATATCGAAGACTCCCTACTGGCTCCTACTGACTATAGGACGTTTATGTCAACTGACCTTCTAATTTGATCACCTATGGCGGATGACCTATAATAGACAAGAACTGTTATCACTATCCACATTTCTTAAGATATTTCATACCTAATGTTCCTAAATGACCCTATGGATGCCAAATCATGCTCTAATACCAAGCATTGTAGCATCCCACTCCCATCTAACACGTGCTCGTACACCCATTAGACGTCTGAGCACATGCCCGACGGAAGCGATGTGCTAATTAAATCACTTTCACTTATCTCATGTCATCATAATTAAAGCATAAATATCACAAGGTCTAAAAGCCAAATTCCTCATTTTCATTTCATAAAACATGATATGCCATGTAGCATTATATACGTCATCCCTATATGTGCATTATCAAAAGCTAATCAGGGTTTATAGCTCTGTTTAGAAAACATGCTACATGCTTGAGGAATTATACAAAAATTTTATCTAAATCCTTCAGTCCTAGCTGACTGAACTTTGAGCCATTTTTTCTATCCCAAAAGCAATACTAGATCTCTTCTAAGTTTTCTTAGAAGCTAGGTCACCTCTCGCGAACTTGAAAAAGTCAAGTTTGTAATTTTGGTGAGTTTTCCTAACTCAGTGAGTTAACCATCCTCGTTGGTTCACTCATATCACATAACACAACAATTCATATAATCATTTAATGCACATCATTTCATTTATCATCATGTAGCATCACAAAACACTTTGTTCATAATTTTCATATTGCTCATTCAATGCAATTCAACAATACATTGCGATCATTCAAAACATATATATCAAATGTATATACAATGCGGGACTCACATTCAGTTATTACCTTGTTGTGACTGAGTGCTTTTTTCACTATCCCATATCCATTATGGATACTAGGCTCATTAATAACTATCCCTTATTTGTTGGGGATACAGGGCTCATTATATATAATGAGCCAGAGGCTCTTACAACATTCTAGGCTTTAAGCTCTTTTTCACTAACGACTCTGGTCAAAACTGTCTTTATGTTATCATACATTCATATGGTGAAATGCATCACATGTATTAGATCAATCTCTAGAGCTCAATCGTTCACATTCATACTTATGTTCACATTTTTCATCGGACCTTGGTCCGGCATTCAACATTTAAGTTGAGTATCACTTATTCAGTCAAATTCACATTCAATGAGCACTTCCAACATGTTTTTCATGAATCAAACACCTCGAACATTGAATGTCTGGAATTCAACACATTCACATCACATGACAATTCAATACAAAATTTAAACGAACAATTAATTAACGTAAGACCATCTAGGTTACTCACAGTTTGCTTCAGATAGCTTATTACCTCGATGTCCCGACAATGTCTGGATGTGGTCGCTCTAATTGCTCTTCTATATAATGCAAACATGCATATTTACACATTACTAATTTGCACATTCATATGAATACTTAGTCATATACACATATATATGTGTTATGTATAATGCATGCTCAATGACAATCCTGGTTATACCTACTTCATTCACATCTTATGATCATTCATAATTCAGAGCTCATGTATGTCTAAATTGAACTTAGGTTAACACCTCAATTATTCAAGATTATTCTAAATTCATCATTCAATCATTTACTAAGGTTATTCTAGTATTTATAAGATAAAAAAATACTCAATTTATCATTCATATCTACTAATACACAACATAGATCTTCTTTTGATCACATTAGCCTTGAAAGGTTTACTTTCATTCCCATAACATCTCCAAATTTCAGATTCGAACACTTGATACATAACAATTCATTCTTAAGTTCTATCCCCAATCCTCACCCTAACATAACTCTCATTTTATCACTTATTCAAGCATCATTCTAGGCTCAATTCAAGGTTCATTCAAGCCTAAAATCATCACATAAAAGTACCTAATCGATTGCTACTTCAACCCATACATAAGAGAAGCATATTTAATGTTTAACCAATTCCTACGATCGTGGACAACTTCCCAGGATCGTGGGGGTTTTGTTGGTAGAAAGTTTCTACCTTCATTAGGCATTCCCACGATCGTGGGTCTATTCCCATAAGCGTGGGATGCTTTCATCCGAAGAATCCTCGCCATTTTCTCTAATTTTCTAGCTCTTTCAACTCTACCAATTTACCTCCAACATCTCATATGTTTAGTCTAACATTTCTAACTTAATTCATCATCATTTCCCCTTCATTCATAACTCAATTTTATTTCAATATTATCCACACACAATTCAAAATCCATGATTCATCATAAACACCAAAAATAGAACATATTCATCTACACATTCATCATCAATTTTCTGCACATGTTCAACTTCATTTTTTACCTTCATTTCATTTCTAACTATCACCTTAATTCATCTCATTTCAAGACACTAATTTAACCCTTTCTTTAACGTCTAGGTCATTCTAGTTCATCTATAAAACAACTACCCAAAAATTAATATGATTAAGCATTAAAAACATAGCATGAGCATATCATCTTTTCATGAAATTTCTGCACTTTTTTTACATCATCATAATGATCTTTTCTTCTCAAAATCTTCTCTACAACAAATTATGAAAGGTTAATCATATTATATGCAAAGCAAGACATTTATATGCTTATTTAATCACTCACAATTCACACATATATACATCACCATTTCATGAACATTTATCCCCTAACTATCATCAAAACTTGTTTCATTCAACAAAACATGAAGAGTAATGCTTCATACTTACTTGTTTAGCTTCAATGTAAAAACCATACGATCATCATCATTCCAAAGTTGGTAGGGTTAGGTCTTTAGTGACAAATATGAAGAAGACAAGAAAAAAGGAGTAGCAACTGAAAGGTGAAAACAAGGTTTACTTTGAGAGGGTGAGAAATGAGTATCGTAGATGAAGAAGATTGGAGAAGATGAGATTAACAAAGATGAGAGCAATGTATAAAGTGAAAGACAAATAAAAGTGAAGATGATCTTTCACTTAGGAGAGAGTCTCGTGGTTTAAGACATGGTTTGGCAAGTGACACTTGTCACTTGCCACATGTCCATTTTCTATAGGTTTCACTTGGTTCTCTTATTTAACTAGTCCATTTAACTCCAATTTCTACTCCATTTATCTCCAAATTTTCAATGTAGATTATCAACAATTTCATTTTCCAATTATTTCCATTGACATCCATCACTTATTTCTACTACTATGAACCAATTGTCTTTCCATTCGATATTTTTCCTAGTCCAAAAATACCTAAGATTCCAGAAATTTCCTAATTTTCATCAAAAATTCTAAATCAATGCTTATATATATCAATTCAATTTTCAATACATATGAACCACAATTCACATTATAATCACATTTATAAATCAGTTATACCCGGAAAGTGTCAATGAATGCATGTACAATCATTTTAATTTATGCAAAAATTAATATTCATAAGTGTGTGTATGCTATATTATATATGAGCATGAATTGTGCGTCCTAATTTCTCATTGCTATTTCTCTCATGTTCAGTATTCTAAGGTTCTAACTCTTAACATGGAAAATGGGATGTTACATATATAGACTTTAAATCACTTCCTCATCAAATTCCATTATGAGACTACCTTGATAAACATCTATCTTAGTTTTGTTTGTGTTAAAGAATGGTCTCCCTAGTAAGATAGGTGTGAGATTATAAGAAGTATCATCATCTATATCTACCATATAATAATTTCTAAGAAACATTAGCTTATTCATCTGCATATGCACATCCTCAATCACCTTAGCTGAATAAGCATTAGCACAATCATCCAATTTTATGATACACTATTTTATTTTAACAGGACTAAATTTAAAGAATCATAAATTGAATTAGGCATAACAGTAATCAATGTTACTAAATCTAAGATGACTTATTTAATTATAGTGTTACCAATTTTACTAGGAATGGTAAACATGCTTGGATCTTTACACTTAAATGGTGGTTGGAAGACCATATAAACATTTTCACCTATCTAGATCATTTTGCTACCTCTTAACTTTTACTTTGTAGTACACAATTCCTTAAGAAATTTCGTATACTTTGATGCCTGCTTAATTGAATTTTGTAATAGTATACTCACCTCAACCTTCCAAAACGTCTCTTAGATCTCCTTATCCTTTTTGTTTGACTTTGCTAACGTGCTAGGAAAAGGTGGGGGTTAATCTTAATAGCATTTGGAGATTCTAAATTTGCTTTTAAACTAGATGAGGGATTTCTTTCTTCTCTTAGCTCCTTCTCAACTTCCTCTTCATTCGTCATCCTATATGTGGTCCTTTTAGGATTCTTAATCTTAGTAACATTCTTAGAATTATCTCTAATTGTAATGGAAAATTTCCTCCATTTTGATCTTCTAAAAGGTTGATAACAGCTGCCATTTGGCTTACCTAGTTCTTCAAATTATAAATGCTACACCTTGTCTCATAAAATCGAGATCTTGTCACCTACTGAAACTATTTTACATCTTGCTAGAATTACAAGGTGTTAATAGTAAGAAATTTAACCATATCTTTCAATGACATACCTAAGTTAGAGAAGGATGGTTGTAGTTTAGGTTGAAATTATCATGTACACTGTTCTCTTCCTTATCCACTTTTGAGTCTTCTAGGATTTTTCCATGTATTTTTCTTCCAAAATAGCTTTAACGTGTCAAAGTATGAAAAAATCTTTGGCACAATCATGCTAAAGTCTCTCTCACCTGCTTTTGCTTCATGCATGATTGTGCATAACCATGTACAATTGCGCTAGAAATTATTTTCTAGCCTTTTCTTCATCTTTTCTTTAATTTTTACTGTCTTCACTCATCACCAATAATATCAAAAAATTCTTGAAACATATAATTAAGATCAAATTCTTGCCATAAACAATATGCAATCAAACAAAACATATAAAACACTAACAAGAATATAAATATAAGTCCTAAACACATAATTATCATCTAAAAAATACTAAAAACATATTTTAACACCTAGAAAACACACTAAATTTTACATATATACTAATTTTAATCTCTTTGAGGAGATTGGTACTCTTAGATACTTAAAAAAGGAACCATAATTCTCAGTCATATGGAATTTACCAGTAAACTAGCATCAGGTTAAGAAGATATTGACCTATAGCATGAGCTATTTAGAGGGTTATAAAACAGACTTAAGATTCCATTGAAATATTTTAGCGATTTAATAAGTACAGATTTAATTAGTGTTTGCACCACAGAGCATAATTAAATCATTAGCAAATATAAGTTAGGACATACCCAAATTTCCACATTTGTAATGAAATATAAAGTTGAGAATTTTGATGATGTTTACATTAGTGATCCTTGAAAGAATTTCTATCGTGACTGCAAATAAGTATGGAGACAAAGCGTCTTCTTTTTTGAGACCCTGACCTGCTTTAAAATGATTAGAATTTTCCCTATTGACAATGAATGAGTCGGAGACTGAAGTGATGCATACTCTTATTCAGTCTATAAACTTGTCAGGAAAACTAAGCAAATGGAGGGAGCATAAAATGAAATTCCAATTGACATTGTCAAATGCCTTAACAAAGTCAATCTGCAAGTCATAATTTTTGATATGTATATTGGTAGTATATACTATAAATAGTTCATAAGCAAGCATTATATTATCTCCTATACTCATCTTATACACATATGCATTTTTAATAGAGTTGATAATGTCAAGGAGAGTAACTTTCAATCTGTTAGCAAATAATTTAAGATAACCTTATGTCATCATCAACATCATCACCCAGTTTGGAATCCCACAATAAGGCGAAGTCTGGGGAGGTCTGATAGTACACAGCCTTACCCCTACCTTATGTATCACATTAAAATAGGAAATTGGTTTCTAATCATTCATACTTAATGGACTAGGAATCTTGGGAACTAAGCACAAATAGATCTTATTAAATTCAGCCAACAATCTCGCACTCTTAAAGAATTCCATGGCGGTATTGATCACCATTGAACCTATTTGATTCCAAGTGCTTTGAAAAAATCTAGCATTAAAGTCATATAGCTAAGGTGCTTTGTCTAGATGGAGTCAGAATAGTACTACATTAATTTCTTCGCTATAACCTCTTTGATCAAATTTGGGATGTGATAAGATGGGAGGGAGCCTGCCAATGATTTTATAATCTCCTTAGGAAAGTCTAAGACACTACTTTCCTTCCTTAGGATATTACTGAGGTGTTCCCTAGCCATTTCCTTGAGTCTATATTGATCATAAATATTATTCCCCTTATAATCTTTCGATGATAGAATTTTGTTTCTATTTCTCTTGTATTAGATCACACTGTGGAAATATTTATATTTTCTATCTCCTTAATATAACCAAAGAATTCTTACCTTCTATCTCAATTAGGAGCTATATGTCTCTAAGGTGCTGTAGTACCTTCTTAGTTCTTCTTTCTTTACTACCTTCAGTGATAAATCCGTAGGATGAAGCGCCTTAGGTTTTATTCAACACATCAAGGCTTTCCTTCTTATCCAACAGTAAGTGGCCAATATTGTTTTTCAAGAGTTATACATATTTAGGTTTAATCCTTTTAAGTTTATGAACACACTGTTATGATTAAAAGACTATTACTTAAGCATTTATCCCACAAGAAACTGCATGCTCAAATATAGGATGGTGTAGTAGAGACTTAAAACATTTTAAAGGATGCCTTACTAATTCCTGACCTTACGTTCAAATCAACCATCATGTAAGAGTGATAAAAGAATACAGGTTCCCAAAATGAGTGTAATTATTAAGGAATTTACTCAACCAAGTCGCATTTACTAGCCATTTGTCTAGATTCCTTTGGATTAGCCTATTCCTATTATGGTTGTTCCTGTAGGTGAAAAAAGGCGCCATCGAAATTAGAATCCTCCAGAAATAAATTTGAGGCTAAATGAATGAGCTCATAATATCTGGATTGAATATACTTGCTACTCCTTTATGATTTAGTAGGGGTAAGGTGCAATTGTAATCACCAACTAAAAAACATGGATAATTTATTGAGGATCCCAATCTAATCAATTATGCCCATAATGAGTTTATTTGACACTCCTAATTGGCTGCATAGATCATAGTTATTGCTAGATGCCTTAGGAATCAATTCAAAGTGAATAAGTTGATCTATGTAATACTAGTTTGCTAGGCTATAGATCGAGGGATCAATTGAAACTATGACTCTGCCATTTGGATGAGTAATATGTTTACTAATGTTAGTCCATTACTTCAACATCAAGTCAATCCTTTTTGGAACTACTCAACTTTTATTTTAGTCACTATAAGGTCAACAAAACTTGGCTTTTTCGTACTGCGAATGTCTCCAAGGGCAAATTGTTTATTTGGGCAATTTAAGCTCCTAACATTTCACACTAATATGCTCATCTTAATGTTTGGTTTCTTTCATTTTTTCCTTTATTTTCCAACCACTGGTACTATGACCCCTATATGAGTTTTTAGGAGTGAAGCTTGCTTGAAGATTAGCTGCTTTATCAGCTTCATTATTCTTTTCATTTAGATCTTCCTTTCCTTTCCTTTGGTTTTGATTATTGTATAATATAGATGATAATATAGTAATAGCTAATTTTATAAAAGGATCAAAAATCAATGACACCAAATGTCATAGTCTCATAACTAACTGCTAGTAGTGTGCCCTAGGCCAATGGTCATATGTGACTTTTGTACTGACATTCTGATTTATTATTTACATATTATGAGGTATTCTTTTATATATGCATGTATATTGTTTATGTAATGTGATTTACATTCCATGAATAGTATTAGG
>JAOQMS010000005.1:0-15639 GCA_027563885.1 Erythroxylum longipes
ATAATGGAACGTAAATGGATGTAATATTAGAAAATTGCTGTTTAAGAGGGATGAAAGAGTTCATAATGTAATATAGTAAAATGTTGTTTGGATGAAGGGTTTATAATGTAATATAGTGTAAAGTTGTTTATCATTTTACATTCCATCCTAAATCCTCCAAATTGGATGTTTTTCATTTTCACTATTTAGGATAAAATAAGATGTAATATGAAACTCTCTTCTTCCATCTCATTTCATTATAAACCTCGTCCCAAATGATGGAATAATATTACATTTCATTCTATTCTAAACCCCCTTCCAAATGATGGAATAATATTACATTCCATTCTATTCCATTATAAAAGAGTTTTTATAATAGAATATAATGGAATGTAATATTATTTTTGAGAGGAGGTTTATAATGAAATGAGAGGGAAGAGGAGAGTTTCATATTACATCTCATTTCATCATAAATAGCAAAAACGAAAACCTTTAATTTGGGGGTTTAGGATAGAATGTAAAATGATAAACAACTTTACACTATATTATATTATAAACCCTTCATCCAAACAACATTTCACTATATTACATTATGAACCCTTCTATCCCTCTAAAACAACAATTTTCTAATATTACATCCATTTACATTCCATTCCATTCCATTATATTTCATTCAATTTCATTAAAAAATTTACGTCTAACCAAGCATAGCTTAAGAGATTGGCTTATCTTCAACATTAATTGAGTGTTTAAGCTTAGCGAGGAATAAGAACCAGAGCTGACAAGTTTTGTCAGGGAAGTAAAGAGTAAAGGTCAGACAAAGACTACTCCTGGATGGAAGAAACAGTGGATCTTAGATTACAGGGACAATTTAGCAGGCACCATGTAGCAAACATTGTTAAACTTGGGATCTCTTGTGTGGAGGAAGAAAGCAGTAAAAGACCAACAATGAACTTTGTAGTCCAATCTCTAGAAGGTTGTGAAGATTAATCAACAGCGTAGCAAATTCCACTTTAAGTATGAAATTTTATAGTTTGTTTTTATTTTTTTCGTACAATATGGAAATTGTAGAATACCATCTAATTAACTTCACCTTCTCAACTTCTAGGACTTCAAAATTGTGAGTGGTCGGAGGCAAATATTAGATTCGACATTTATATTACATCACAAAACTTTGTCATTAAATTTTAAAATTTTTAAGTTTTAATTAAATAAAATTTTCAAAAAATTCGGCCATATTTAATATCAATCTACAATTCAAAAATTAAAAAAGTTCAAATTTTGGAAAAAAATGTTTACAATTAACGATATATATAACTTAATCAAACTCCTGATTTTTTAATTTAACTCAATACTCCAAATTTAATTAGATTTTAAACTTATTTAATAATTAGTGCCAGCAAATATTGCCTTAAATCTTTTATGGAAAATCATAGTTACTAATACATATATATATATAATTTGTTAAGCATATGCTCCTAATTCATTTAGTGATATTAAGTTGAGTACTTTACCAAATTTAGGCATGGCAATCTGATATGGGTTTCATCCAACCTAAGGTCATCAGGCTACAGGTAGGGATTTTTTGACCCAATCAGGTCACGGGCTAAGTTTAAGTCAGGACTATCCAGGCTCGGCTTGACCTATAACTCAATCAAGAGTGACAAAATGATGTCATTTTTAAAAAAAAATTAAAGCGGTTTTTGATTTTTTTTAAAAATCAGGTCAACTCATTGTCATGCTTAACCAGATTAAACTATTTTTTATTTTTTAAATAAATTATTTGTACTAATATTTTGAAACATAACCTATCTTAATTTGAAATTTACATTTCTACAATATCAATAACAAAAATTTCCATTAAAAATTTCCCTTACATGCAAAATCTAAAGAGAAATAATATTGCACAATCTTTCTTCTAAGTAGCAAAAATTGCGCTCAAACTTGGCACTTCTCTTCACCAAAATTGTTTTGTGGAGACGTGTGTTGTACTTGGGAATATAGAAGAGTCAATAAGTTGAGTCAAAGAGAACAAAACAGTCACGATCATATGATACAATAAATCCACTTACCCATTTGCCCTCGAGAAAGACCAAAATAGTTATACGATCATATGATGCAACAAATCCACTTACCCATTTGCCCTCGAGAAAGACCAAAATAGTTATACG
Organism: Erythroxylum longipes; assembly: GCA_027563885.1. Classification (NCBI taxonomy): domain Eukaryota; kingdom Viridiplantae; phylum Streptophyta; class Magnoliopsida; order Malpighiales; family Erythroxylaceae; genus Erythroxylum; species Erythroxylum longipes. The sequence goes on from JAOQMS010000005.1 coordinate 2,151, forward strand.
ATCATATGATGCAACAAATCCACTTACCCATTTGCCCTCTAGAAAGACAATTTTTACATCAAATGACATACAAAGAACAACTTTGCTTGGAATACCAACAATGAAAGCAACTTTTGCTTTCTACGGTCTCGAGTTTGACTGGTACAAAATATCTCATTGATTAATTCTCAAAGATCAAAGGTTAATTAGTTTAAAAAAATTAAAATTGTGGTTAAAATTTTAATTATAGTTTGAACTTTAAAAAATAGTGATAAAATGTTTAAATTTTTAATATTTTTTAATATTTAATTTTTTTCAATTCTAACCCAAATTTTAAAAAATGAAAATAAAATATTTATAATTTTAATTTTCTTCAATTTTAGTCTAATATTATATATTATTCTCTCAATATTCTTAATCCTTTATTATCTATTTGTTATTTTGACATTTCAAAATTACTCTCGAGTTATAGGGTATTTGCAAATTGTTACTTTTCAAGTGCATATCTCAGCTCACTGACCGAACACGTCAAAGGCAAAATACTTCAAAGATTCTCACACGTTCTTGCCTTCTCAAATGTATAGCGGTCATTCACATTCGCTCCATAAGCATCACAAGGCTGAGACTTTAACGTCTCTTCGCATTCATTTCTGTCTCCATCTGCCCGTCACTGTCGATTCTCCGCGTCCGAACTCTTCTTATATAACACCTGAGCTTCAATAGAGCCAAAACCCATCTGATCTCTGCCCTGTCCTAGTTCAAGTAAGGTATTGTGAATTCTTTCCCATGTTTTGTTTCTCATTTTCATTGCACTGCTCCGTTTACTTCCATCTGTTACAATAAAGATCATCTCTTGATTGGAAAGTTTGGATTTTTATAAGTCATTTTGTGTTTTCTCAGCGAAGTACGCTTGCCCATTTGTCGACTATTCTCTGTGTAAGATATTTTGTCTAGATCTTGAAGAATGATGGCTCGTTGTGCCTCGAGTTCTGGGGTATCGAAAGGCGTGAACTTGCGAGATGTGGTTTTCGGGAGCATGGGGTGTAAGGAATCGGTAATGGTCAATAACATCAGATTCAGAAACTTGGTGGGGGAGGTTTGTTGGAGTACTAGTGTGCACGTCTCTATTGGGAAACAGAGGCTTGTGGTCGTGAACAGTTCAAAGCCACAGGCTGACAAGCAAATAGGTGTGGCCAAAACTGCAGTGACAAAGGACTCGGGGACTGATAGTGTTGTGGGCCAAAGTGGTACATTTTTGGAGATTGGAAATGAATCGAACACTGATGTTGGAGGTGTTGGCAATGATGGGGACATATTTGATGGTAGAGGAGGAAATGGTAAATTTTTCGGTGGTGGCGGTAACGAAGGCGGAGGAGACGATGGTGAAGGAGAGGACCATGAAGAGAAGGAGTTTGGGCCTATTATGAATTATGAAGAGGTGATCAAAGAGACAGAGGCCAGAGGAGTTACTCTTCCTTCTGATGCGTTAGAAGCTGCCAAGACAATGGGAATTCGGAAATTGTTGCTTCTTAGATATTTGGACTTGCAGGTAGACTACACTTGAGGTCTCTTAGTTTTTTATGTCATTTGAAGCTATGTGTTAGACCTCTTGGTTGATTTATTTACCAACTGTAGGGGTCAGGTGGGCTTTTGGGTTTTGCAATGAAATCATGCTCTATGCTTCGAAACAGAATGTTGGCTGATCCATCCTTCCTGTTCAAAGTTGGAACAGAGGTTTGTTATTGCTTGAACCTTTCCTCCTTTTGCACCTCTTCATTGTGGAGATTCTGCATCTTTAACATGTACTTAATTGGATTATGCTAGATTGATCAACTTACTAACATACCACCTTTTGTGAAACTAACTATATCACGGCAAGATAGACCGTTTCCCAGGCCAGTAGCCTTAACGTTTTCAAGAAATGAGGTTTTTGTGGTTTACAAGATTGTAGGAAGCAAAATGTGGTCACATATGCAAGAGCATCTTTAACATGACTTAGATATTAATATGCATTTCATCAGGAAATGACCATTAGTAGCATTACAAAATGCAGATAGTTATTGATACTTGTTGTGCCACATTTGCGGAAGTTCAAAAGAGAGGCAAAGACTTCTGGGCCGAGTTTGAACTGTTTACTGCCGATCTTTTGGTTGGGGTGGTGGTTAACGTTGCATTGGTTGGCATGTTAGCACCTTATGCTCGTATTGGGCAACCATCTATATCAAAAGGGTTCTTTGGACGAGTGCAGAAGTATTATGGAGCTCTTCCTAGTAGGTCAGCTATTTCAAATTAACATAAATCAAGTTCCATTTCACATTTTCTTAACGAGTAGTTGTACTTTAAGCTTCCACATAGCTTAACATAATGTGCTGATATATATTACTGTATGACATTCATACTTCTCTGGGTAAGTCATGGTTGCAGTTTCATATTATGGTGCATAACTTTCTGTTGCCTGTGGTGCAGTGTATTTGAAGCTGAAAGGCCAGGATGCCGATTCACAATTCAGCAGAGAATTGCCACATATTTCTACAAGGTATGTTGTACCTGTTAAGTGGTAATATTGAAAACCATTGTTGATTTATACAAGCTACCTATGTCTTCTGTTTTCAGGGTGTCCTATATGGGTCAGTTGGATTTGCATGTGGTATAATTGGCCAAGGCATTGCAAATCTTATTATGACTGCAAAAAGGTATACTTCTATCTAGAAGTTGACATTTTTGTATGGTTAGTTATGTTGTTGACATTTTCATTGTTTTTTTTTTTTTGGTAGCTTGAGTTACATCCTCCGACAGTCGACATGACCCTGAACTATGTAAAATAAATTAGAAAGACCATTCTAAGTAGTTGTGGCTTTGTCTTGCTTTTCTCTAGTTTCTTTCTCCCCTACAAATTTTATGTTTCTTGTTTATTCTCAATAGACGATTTTTGTAACTCAGAAACTGGTGTTGCGACTAATTTGTATAGGCATGTTGATTTTGTGTTCTCTTTGAGTGGATCTTTATTTATCCTCTAATTGCTTCATGCCAGGAACATAAGGAAATCAGAACAAGACATACCGGTGCCACCTCTAGTGAAAACAGCAGCTCTTTGGGGTATGTTCTAGTTTGAACTTCTTATCTATCATAGGCATATCCATTGCTCATGAAACTTTGTTGTTCCCTTTGCCGATATCGATTAAGGTTCCTGTTTATGGTGCAGATACTTTTATGCATATATGACTTTCTGATTCTTAAGCTTTTCTCTGTTATTTTATAATTTTGCGTATTGTCTGAATTTATGCTGCTAAATTGAGGTGGTTTTAGAACTGTACTGTTAAAGCTTGTTATAAGTAATGCGCAAACCTGGATTATGAGGTTGACATCAGTTGCCATTAAAAGCAAGTGTTGACTCAATTTTTAACTTTAATATGTTTTGATACAAGAATATCAAAAGAAGCTTAAACTAATCCAATAACTCCTGGCTTCCAATTTTCAGGTGTTTTTCTAGGGTTTTCATCAAACACACGCTACCAGATCATTAATGGACTAGAGAGGCTGGTAGAAGCCTCACCATTGGCAAAGCAAGTTCCACCAGTTGCTCTGGCTTTCACAGTTGGTGTCCGATTTGCAAACAATGTTTATGGTGGGATGCAATTTGTGGATTGGGCTAGATGGAGCGGGGTGCAATAATGATGTCTTTTCTATGTTGAAGTAAAGGTAGAAATCCAAATTGTTGTAGAATAATTATGGAGCATCAATCTGAATGCTTGGGAAATCATTTTGATTTCCAGTTTCTGCCTGCTAGTTATTGATAACTAGTCCACTGGCAGTTGATTATCTTGGCTTTGTACAATCTGTTGTATGATTAAATCCTTTCCAGGTCAAATATTAGTGATATTATCGATAAGGAGTAATTTCTATGGTTTTCCATTTCTGAGAATATAAGGCCATTTCGACATGGGAAAAGAAATGGAAATCCCTGGAATCCTCACTTTCAATGTTAAGACAGTAACTTATTGTTAGGAAGCAGGAATTCATTTGCTATCTTGTCTGCATAAAGAACTTTGCAGGAAAAATATGCAGCATATGGTTATACACGCCAATTGTTATGAACAACTATCTTGAAACTAAGCAGCAAGGAGTTTGATGAGCTTGTTCAGGTTTAGTTGATGTATAATTGCGATTCATCTGTTATTCTGAACTGAGTTTCCTTCTGAGTTCTTTGTTGTCTTAGATTTCTTTAAGAATCCAATGAAGTCGGATAAATGGGATAAAAGAATAGAGACTGAAAGAAGAAACAATGAAACTTCATAATGGAAACTGATTTGCAAAACCCAGTAGTATAAGAATTTGGAGCATTGATGAGGCCCTCTGATCAAGATAGTCCTGACTTGGGTTTTTATTTGATTGACCCGGATGAGGTTTTTGCTCAAGAACTTGGAGGAACAGGGTTTTGGCCTTCGTTTAAAATTTTATCTTGACAGTTAGGATTGTCCTTTGGGTTTAGGTTGCATAGAAAAATTGAAACTTAATGGGATTTTTTGGACTACGGCTTTATTTGGTTGAGGGGTTAATAATAAAACGGAATAGAACGTAATACACTTTTATCATTTAGTTGAGGGTTTCATAATAGAATGGAACGGAATGGGATGAAAGCGGAAGGTTTTATGTTACTTTTTATTATATCCTAAACAGTGAAAATAAGAAACCGAGTTTAGGATGGAACGTAAACTAATAAATCTATACTATCTAATATATTTTCAATAATTTTTCTTAATACTAATTATTTCTTCTAACCTTAGCCTTCTTTTTTTCATACTAATTTATTAATAATATTTTTATATTATTTCTCCTTTCTTTAATAATAATATTTTATATTATTAATAAAAATTGTATATAATTAATAATAGAATAAAAAATTTTAATAAAATTTTTATTAATGAAAATAGAAAATATATAAAATTATTCTTTAATTGTTTTTATATATTTATATATAAATAAAAATATAAATAAATAATTTTTAAATATAAATCACATATAATAGAATAAAATTTATTAAATAATTACAAATAATATTTTTATATAATTAATAATAAATTGTATAAATTAAAAAAAAATAATTTTAAATTTTTTATTATTTTAAAATAAAATATAAAAAATTATTTGTCATAGTTATACGTGACTTTTTAATTGGACATAATTTCTATTTTAAAATCATGGTGTTAAACTTTTTGTAACCATTTTAATATCAGAAATACAATAATCATTTATTATACATCTCATTCTATTCCATTCATTTTCCAGATAATATTTCACTACATTATACTATGAACCATTTCATCTCTTCCAAACAACATTTCAATATATTACATTCTATTATATTATAAACTGTTTCCTTCTGTTTCATTCCGTTTCATTTTATTTCGTTCCGTTTTATTAATTAACATCTAACCAAACGAGCTCTTAATCGTAAGAGACCTTTTCTTTGACACAAAGATGGAACAAAATATTTTAAGTCTTCCAATTTGATGTTTCTTATTTTAGTCCTCTAACTATTAATCCTTCTAATTTAGTCCTCAAACTTTATTAATCACTGTGTCCTTTTCTGTTAAGACCCCGTGTCGTTAAACAATACCGAAAACGCAAAACAGATAACACAACGAGTAATCATAATCGCAAATAAACCTAAATGGTAAGCATTCACCATACAATAGCCACTCGTTTCTTGTTTCCAGAATTCCAGAACACAATCTAATTTACCTCTACAAATGCCAAAAACAAATTGAAAATTGACAGATTTTTTAGTTTAATAGACACAAAACCCAGAACCCACAACACTTTCGTTTCGCCGTTTAACCACAGCCATAAACAAAAATACAAAAATCGCATTTTGTTTTTCTGCTTCTCAAACCAGAAATCGTAACATACAAAACGCAATCGCCATACGCTAAAACATCGATTCCCATTCACTTCCAGTCGCCGACAGTTGGTGACTCCACCACCAAGATGGTTACTTCGGCAGCCACAACCCATACCGTTAAACAATACCCAAAACGCAAAACATGTAACAGAACCAGTAATCATAATCGTAACTAAACGTAAATCGTAATCATGAAACAAATGCGAGAAACAAACTGAAAAATGACAGATTTTTGAGTTTTAACGGATGTTACGAGGTATCGCACCGACAGCTGATGGTAAACTACGTGTTGGAGCAGATGTTGAGAAGGCTCAGGCGACCAAAGAAGCCGGTGCACACGAGAGGAAGTCGCAGGAATCACCGGAGAAGAAGTTTCAACTGGAAGAGGAAGAAGCTGCACTGAACGGCCGTGATATTTGGTTGTGCGGCTCAGTTAGAAATGGTGAAGATGCGGTTAATTTTGGGGATTTGCAAACTGTTGTGACTTAATAAGTCACGCTCAATCTCTGTCTTTTTTTCTATTCATTCGTTTTAAACTAACCCGACTCATTTTTTTAATCTGATTTTTCCCCTTAATTTTTACTAGCTTTTATTATTAATTCATTTTAAACTTATTAGTTTCAGTCACACTCATAACTCAGTGACTTCTTTTTTTCTGATTTTTTTTTCTGATTTTTATTAACTGTTTTTATTAATTTATTTTAAATATTCTATCTTTTATATTTTAACTTATTTTCTACTGAATAATTTTTTACATATTCACAAATTTTATTTTTTCAATATATTTTAATATTTAACAATATTATAGTAACATAATTTCTTCATAAATACTCTACAATTCTTTAAATTTTAACCTTTTTTTTCATATGTTATAATAACTAAACTATTTTATCTTTTCTTCTATATAAACTTCACCTAAAATATTTAATCCATTTATAATTTTAATTTCTTCCTTACTATACATTTTCGAATTCTTTAATTTTAAATTATTAATTTAAATTTGCTTATTTTATTAATTCTCTTACCTCTTTTCTTGGACATAATTTTATCCACAATTACATAATTCTATTTTTCCCACAAAATTTTATATATAAATACTTATTAATTTAAAAATAAGTGGGCATTATACTCATAAGAATTATCACTCCACATCTACACAGTGTCTGTTTGCTAGTACTACTTAAAAGTGCAAACGTGTGGTTGTAAACTACAAATAGATAAAAAAAAGCACTTATACTTTTTTTTAGAAATAAAAGGAGAATTTCATTAATAAAGAATTGAAATACAAAACAAAGAGAAACTTAGGGGAGTACCCTTATAGACATAAGGGTTATAATATTACTAACTACTTAAGATGAAAGTTTGGAGGGCTCAGTATGCTAAATATAGAAAGTTGAAATTCAAGTTACACCTCACAATAGTACAAGTTTGTGGGTGCTTGCTATGGTTTCAGAGACGAGGATTGTGACTAATTTTTGCTTAGAGTTAAAATGTCTATCATTTCTTTCTTTCCAAATGGCTTGCAGACAAAAGCTAACAATTGCAACGTGGATCAACTTGGGAAGAGTTCTTTAAGTGGATAGCCATTGAATAGCACTGGAAAATATTTGAGCTTGAGCAGGCCAGGTATAGTGCAGTTTGATTGTTTCCCATATACAGTTGGTCATCTCACACATGAAAAATAAATAATCCCTAGTTTTTTCAACTACTAAATAAAAAGGACAAGATGTGTTAATGCTTAAATATTAACGCGATCAGTGGTGTTGAGTCTATTATGAATTACAAGCCATATGAGAAAGAGGTTTTAGGAGGAATTTTTTTGTGCCAAATGATTATATGCCACTCCATGACTAGTTTCTTCATCCGTAGGATGTCTCTCGTGATTCTATTTGAAAGGTGATGAGTACGTCGATTATTCCAGAAACAAGTTTCTTGATTGAGAGGATTGGGAGGATAATGTGGTTATAAGTGACTAAGATTTGGAGGGAACTTCCAGCTGCTTCCAATGATGAAAGAGTCTAGTTTAGTGTGGAGTGGGATGTTGACAGAGTTCAGTAGCATGCTTAAAGAATTAATGAGAGCACCCTAACCAAAACAGTTATCAAACCATGCTGATATTAGCTTCCCATTGCCAATGGAGCAAGAGATGTCATCTTTAACCAGATTTTTCATATGTAGTAGTTGGTTTAGAAAGTGAGAATTGAAAGGATTTTTTTTTTGCTAACTTCCCATATATTTTGCCCTTGAAAAAACAAGAGTAGATCCATCTAATCCATATCGAATTTCTATCTTCAAGAATCTACCAAAATCTTTTCAGAATTAGTGTTTGATTAGTGATGTTAACCGAAGAAATACTCAGACCCCTTTCTTCTTTAGGATAGTAGATATCTAACCATTTGATTTTTACACTGCCCTTTGCACCATTTGAAGAGTTCCATAAGAACTCATTGAAAATTCTTTCTGTTGTCTTGGTAACACGTTTTGACAATATGAAATGTGAGCTTCAATATGTATGTAAAGAGTTAAGAATTAATTTAATGAGCTTAAGTTTCCCTATAAAAGATAGGAATCTGTTCACCCAGGAGTTAATTCTTCATTTAATTTTCTTTATAAGACGAGTGCATTCGAGGAGGGTGAGTCCTTTTGTTGAAACAGGTAATGTAATATCCTACCTACCAAAATTGTTAAGAGATTAAATTGTTAGATTAAGTCATATGAGTTATTTCATTTAAGAATTCACAAGGTGCATTTCATTCACATGCATAATATTCGTATAAACTTATGAATCTTGATTTAGAAAACATTACAAGATAGTAGATGCACTCAATTGACATATTTCGGGGTATGGAACGAAAATGAATGTGATATGAATGTGCATTCCCAATGTTTTGCATTTTGATTTACCAATAACATGAATTAATGGATTATAATTAGTGAATTGCAAATTTACTGTTACAATTGAGTAATTGACGAGGTGATATAGGCATCTAGTTTAAGAAAAATGTTAAAGAGCAAGACAAATTGATACATGGGAATTTATATTGATTAGGCCTATGAAATGGTGACATATGATATTAAGAATAAGTGACAAATGACTAAGTTAAATGGATGACAAGTGGCTTGAGTATAATTGTGACAAGTGGCCTTTTAACATTGTGACAGATGGCACCTTAGACTTATGACATGTGGAGCAATAGCACAGTAACATGTGTAGCTTTATAAATGATGACATTTATAGCCTTATAATTGGTGACTTGTGTAGCCTTACGATTGGTGACATGTGTAGCCTTATAAGTAGTGACATATGGAGGCTTAAATGAGTTACATGTGGAGCCTAAAGTAAGTGACACATGGACTAATAGAATAGTAACATATGGACCAATTGAAGGATAACATATGTACCAATAGAATGGTGACACATAGACCAATGGAATGAGTGACATGTGGCTTAGCTAGTTGGATGAAAAATGGAATGAGAACATGAGTGACAAGTGGCCTAGGAAACCAAATGACAAATCGACCAAGCATTAGGTGACAATTAGAAGCATGTGAAGAAGACACACGGCATAGCTATCCATTTGACAAGTGTCCCACCTCTCCACCACACATTTGTACCCCACTGATTTTTCACTATGAAGATCATCTTTCTTCATGTTTTTGGTCTTATGTTTCCTCATTCAATCCCTCACCGTCGACTTCCTCACACCACCTCCCAAAAGCTTGAGTTTTGTCAACTTTAGTGGTCTACATCTAGTGATTAGAAATCCTTTGTATTCCATCTTACTCTTGGAGTATATTTCAATGCTTGAGAGGCTTGATAATTGAGGAGACTTTGGTTGAATACATAAGTGATTGATTTCCCTATTATGTTATATGTTAGCATAACATACATGATAATTGATTGGAGATGAATTGCATGTAAAGTTGATGATGAAGTATGCTGGAATAGGTTAGATGGAGTATTTTCACTGAACATACTTCTATATTTCAACCATATCTTCATATGTAGGTATCCAAATGGGATAATTTTTAATTTAGATTAAAATAGAGACATATGGATACAATTTTCATGAAGGAATCGAATTCTAATTCTGTCTTTAAGGGTATCTAAATTGGGTTTGAAGCTGAGAACTGTGTGCTATCGTGGTATGAGAACAATCTGTAGTATTTTGGTTATAACTTACAGAATTATGAACCAAACTGCATAAATTTTGTGTTATTAGAAACTTAATACATATAGAAAAATTTATTTAGAAGATTTTATTGCCTAAATACCTCATTTTTTACATCAAAAGGGCTATGCAAAGCTGACCCAACAATTTGTCTTGAGAAAAATCTGGAAAATTAGAGTTGTAGGTCGAAATTTTTGTTTCAATTTCATCTTCCTCTTTTGAACTATTTTACATATATTTAAGGCATGAATTTGAAGAAACTCAAATAATGAAAGTTGTAGATATAGGTCTTAGCTTGACCTCTGTGAAAGTGGCTTGATAAAATAGCAACTAGAGTTGAGTTATGCTTGTTTTCCTAAGACTGCCTATGATAGACCCCTGTGCAAAAACCTTGTAATATTTCCTAATTTTTGGGGACTTTAGAGCTCGAATTAGTCAAAGTATAAAATATGAAAAATGATTATTGATGTCTTATTAATGCCTCTGTAAAACAGTTTGGTATGGATAACTGAGCATTGAAAAAACATACGGTATTTATGAATGAGAATTGGGTGAATGTATGAGTATATGTTGCTGGAACAATTTTGGTGAATGTATAGATTTAGCTTGCTAAAATTTCAAATGTAAAGTACCAATTGTGTGTGTATTATAAGGAGCTTTTTGATCATGAAAAATGTTCAAGGATAAGTGTAAGATCTGAGTTGATAATGATATAATGATGTTCTTATGAATGTAATGTGATTCAAAGTATGTAAGTGATGAAGTGGGAATGATTGAATGAGAACTAGGAAATTGTGTAAGTGTATAATCCTAGGAAAAAGAGTGATAAATATGTGACTAATAAATTGAGAGTGATCAAGTGTATTAAGCCATAAACCTAATTGCAAACTAGATAATGCATAAACCATAATGAATGTATAAGTGTGATTTATGAATAAGATTTCATACCCAGAATAATCAATTGAGCATGCATTAAACTTGATACATATACATGTGTAAATTTGAGCATTCATTTGATTGATCAATTAGTAATGTGTGCATATGTCTATTGTTTGATTTAGAAGCACACGTCAACCGAAACCATCCAGACATTGCCGACAGGTCTAGGTAATAGCTATCTGGAGTGTACTGTGAGTTAACCTAGTTTTGTAAACTCAAATATTTATATTTATGTTGGAATTGTAAGTATAGTGGTAATCTAGATGTCAGTTTTTGATTAGTAATGTGTTCTGTTCAAATTGTGTTGATTAAACTTAATTCCTTTATATTGAATTGATTTTACTATAATTGTGATATTACTGATTCTGGACAATTGATTGTTCGAGGAGTTCGATATTCAGGACTGTATTGGGAGTGTTTGTGATTTGAATGTAAAAAAGGAAATTGAATGCTCAACTATTTGTTGAATGCCAGACTTAGATCCGATGAACTGTGAAAATTGAATGTGCTCATTGATTAATAGTGATTGATGATATATTATATGAACTATAATGCTCTATTACATTATGCATATTCACATAAAGGAGTTGTGACTGGAGTAGCCAACGTGAAAAGAGCTTTAAGCTCAGTTATGCGCATCAGAGCCTCAGGCTCAATGATTAATGAGCTCGGTATCCATAATAGATATTGGACAGTATTGAAAAGAGCCCAGTACCCACAATGGAAATGGGACGTTGAAATAGGCACTCGGTCACAACAAAGTTAAAATGGAATGAGTCTCATTTGCTTTTGCATTTGTATCTTTAAATGTGTTCATGATATTGATTGCAAATGAATGTTGAGCTATGTTGTGTTGATATTGAGAAATGCTTATGACTTTAATGGTGATATGAATAATTGTGATAAATGAGTGTTATGTTATGAAATGATTATATGATATTCTTGCATTTAGAATGTACTTCTGGAATGAATTAAAAAGTGATTGTATTTGAAAATGAAAATTGTAGAATATAAGTTATAGCTCTGAATGAAGTGTTAATTTGATTGAGCTAAATGTTATTTATTGCTATATATGTGTTCTGTTTTGAGTGAACACATCTATAATGGTTCACTCACTGAGTTAGCAAACTCACCGAAATTACACCATTGTGTTTCAGGTTCAGGAGAAATCTATCTAGTCTAGTTGAAGTAACTTCTGCATTTGGATATGGGTTAGTGTCAGGATCAGTTGCACCTACAAATGTTTTAGTTATGTTGTATCAAGGATTATATCTCTCAATTGTTGTATAATGGACATGTGAATTTTGGAAATGCAATGACATTTGAGATTGTATATGTTTGTGAATAAAAATTGAACAATATGATTATTGGAATATTTTATGTTATGTGGGATGAATTAAAAAGTTAAAAAAGAGAATTGATTTAACTATCTTAACGTGCCATTTTCGTAGAGTATGTTCCTGAATGCCCTTCGGTATGTTGGGTATATGCTTTATAGGAGTGATATGTTATAGGCAAACCCAGGTATAAAAGAGGTGGTGATTTCTCCTTTATCTATATTATTGAAGTAGTATGTGAAGCAATATTAGAAGCACCTTTTGAGAGGATGAATTGGCTTTTTATTAAGGTTTATCTGCAATCCTGAAATAGCTTTAAATATGTGGAGAGTCTTCATATAGTTGTTGATAGACTCTAAGTTTGCTCTGCAAAAAAGAAGTAAGTCATCTGCAAAAGATAGGTTCGTTAACTTGATTTTCTTATGTTTCTAGTGGTGTTTGAATCTGGTATTGGAGTCCACTTCATGCTTGATTATATAGTTAAGTACTTCCATGCATAAGATGAAAAGGTAGGGGAGAGGGGGTCTCCCTGCCTAAGTCCTTTCCCAGCTTTGAATTATTTTATGGGAGTTCCATTTATCAGGATTGAGTACCTAGCAGTGGTTATGCATTCTTTAATCCAGTTGATGTATGCTAGTGGAAAACTGTAAGCTTCCATCATCTTCTAAATAAAATTCTAAATAAAACTATCGAAAGCCTTATAAAAGTCAACTTTGATAGTGCAATTAAGATTTGATTTAGCTCTTGCAATTAGGAGTTGATTTATCTTTTGAATATCCTTTAAGAAGTTCTTACACTATTAAGATATTATCCCCAATTTTTCAGTTACAGATGAAGGTCCTTTGATTGTCATTGATAAGTGGAGCTATTGCCACTTTCATTCTTGCTTTGAGGATCTTTGGGATGATCTTGTAAAGAAAATTAGTACAATCAATAGGTCTTGTACTAATTTTCTTTACAAGATAGGAATTTCTTGTTAATTTCTTTGATAAGCGCACCTTTGGAGAAGAACTATTTCACTGCATTTTTTAACAAATGTACCTGTGTTATCCTGTGTTTTTTGGTAGAAGAAACCATTCTGTGTTGGATTGGGAAAAGAAAGCATGCCATATTTGGAGAACCAGTAGATTTCAAAACTTTTTAGAAATCTTATTTGCAGT
>JAOQMS010000005.1:16794-37964 GCA_027563885.1 Erythroxylum longipes
TTAATCAAAATATAGTTTATTCATTAATTAAAATATTATAATTAATTAATAAATTACAATATAATTAATTAAAATATAATTTATTTATTAATTAAAATATTATAACTAATTAATTAATTAAAATATAATTATTCATTAATTAAAATATTATAATTAATTAATTAATTGCAATATAATTAATTAAAATAGAATTCATTCGATATAATTAAACAATATATTATAATTAATTAATTACAATATAATTAATTAAAATATAATAAGTTTGATTTCTTAATATTTTTTACAAACCAAACTGTCCTTAAATCATTCTTTTTTTTTCCGATAATAATAATAATAATAAATAATAATATCTATTATCTTTCCAGACTATATTCATTACTCTTTTATTTCTATATACTTTTGCATTAAGCTTGTTTCCCAAGCCAAGCACCACACTCGCGTTCCAGAACAAATCGTTTAGCTTTGTTTATATGCTTCTTTTCTTTTGGTCTCAAGTCTTGACAACGACGAAGCTAAAGCGATAAGTCTTCTGATCAAATCTGCACAACTTAGCAATGGCGAACGACAAGTCGGTGATGGCGGTTATTAGGGCAGTGCGACCGGCGTTTAGAAACGATCACGACAGGGTTGCTTTCACTGTTCACGCCACTTTCTTCGCCTCCGGTTACTTTCTCACCGCCACCGGACCTCAGGCTTCCTCCGACAACGCCCTCTCCTCTCCGTCCACGGGTATACCGTTTCCCAGTTCTCTCTATCTTGCGCGCACACACTTCAGTTCACACACTTACTGTCACTTGCATAGTTTTAGTGAATCTTTTTGCTTATTGAAAATAGTGAATTTGTATTGTAGAAGAGGTAGGGATTGAACGCTGGAATGAGCTTGATGGTGAATATGCCTTTGTGTATGCAAACCCTAAAAAAAGCGGGAAGAAGGTGTTGGTTAAATGTTTGGCGATGAATGATAAGCTGCTGGTTGATGCTTTGGCTGATGGGGCCTCAGAACCTGTTCATCTTGAAATTGAGTATGGTTTTTGTGCTCAATTTGTTTCTGGTTTTGGTGACTTTTGTGTTCTTTCCAAATCCTGCTTTTGATTGTGGGTTGTGATTGTTGCAGTGTTAAGGACTTTGTTGGGGAGAGTGGAAGCAGTAATTACTCTGCGCAGTTCAAGAATTTGGACGAACTTGTTAAGAATCTGGATGAACATGTTCTATCTAGGTTGGATGGATCGTCTTCGAAAGCTACTTCATCAAACAAATCTTCAAAGTAATTATATATCTATATATATATAATTGTTTGATGTTTATGGAATTGGATTTTGCTTAAAGGTTTGGTGAACTTACTGATTCATACAAGCTAGAGGAAGAAGTTTGAAGTCGTATGTACATAGAAACAATACAAAAGAAAAACATCTTGACTCCCACTTAACCCTGATTAGGAGAAAACTTTTTTCCATCGAAAAGTTTGTCATGATTGTAGCTTCTGTACTATAACATTTAACTATATCCTGTTACTTTTTTGCCTCTCCCCAGATGAAAATTGTGTTTTTAAGTTAATGCTGGAAAAATGTGCTTTAGGTGAGATAGACAGGCGATAGCTTTGTGCCTTATGTATGCAGATTGTAAGTTCCTTCTCCTTTTGTAGTTACGGAGTGGGGGCATACATGATGCTTGAATAGGTCACCGCTTCCAAATTGCATACACTTTTTGTTGTCTTTTGCTGTTGTTATCAAGTTTCTTGAAGGAAAGATTATTTATCTGTGATTCTGCATGCGGTTGGTCTCCTGTGGTTCTACTCCTATGGATTTTCTTTCAATGTGCTTTGCAGCTCAGAAATGCATGATCGTTCAAGACATGATGCTGATGATCTGGGAGTTGATTTTCGTCATCCTACAGAACCTCATATTCATCCTTCTGGGTTAGTAGTTATCTCTTCATTCTTTCTCTCCTTTTTGTTTTTTCTTTTAATTGCACGACACAAAATTTATTGTGCTAATCGTGAGGTCAATGCTTCTTACCTGCTGTTAGTGTTGTATGTAATAAAGTTTTGCAGTCATAGTTTTTGTTTCCTTCTTGTGTGTTTCTTAACATTTCTTATTTTCTTTTTGAGAAGAAACTGATCTTAATATGAAAATTTCATAAGTTGATGCTACATAATACATAGAGTGTCCACAATTCAAAGTGGAATTGAGTTTAATGTACCTAAATCCACTTTTATCAGTAAGGCTATGCTTGAAGCGAATGTATTTGGTGTTGAGGAACTCTTTTCTTTTTCAATTTTCCTTTTGATTTCTGGGTGGTATGAATCTCCTTTAGTTCTAAATTTCATTTTAGTGTATGAGACTTCACATGATTGATTGGTTGCTTGCTTTCCAGAATTGTATATCCTCCTGTTAATCCCGTTGGTGGTAGTGATCTTTTTCCTGGGCCTGGTGCTGGGGTGTATCCAACCAGGTAATTTACATCTGAGGTTTCAATATGTAACTTTTTTTGGGTCTCGTGATTCCTGTTCTTAGTTCATTCTAAATGTCAATGTTGCGACTATTTTCCAGGGGTGATTTTGGATCTGGTGGAAGCATGCTTTTGGGTTTGTATCTCTGAACTTATTACCAAATAAGGATGTCTCAAGTTTCTGCTACAGAAATAAACTAGCTAAGAAGAAAGCTTAGAACTTGCCTTTTCTTGAAGCAACTGACTTTTTATTTCTGCATTCAGGGCCTAATGATCCTCGTTGGTTTGATGGAATGCGTGGAGATCCTGGTTTCCCTGGAAGAGGACTGTGAGTAGAATTTTTGTTTCTTTGATCTGTAACTATCGGTAACTAATTGGTTAATTTCATTTGTTTGAAGCAGAGGTGTTCCTCCAGGTGCTCGTTTCGACCCCTATGGGCCACCTAGAGTTCCTGGTTTTGAGCACGATCGATTTACCAGGTGGGTTTGGTTTAAGTTCTGAATGTAAACACACAAGAGCAACTTTATCCATGCTGGGAAATCAAATGCCATTAGAAAGATCTGAAATTTCTGGATTAGTAATCTGAAGTGTTAAAATCAGTTTTGAGATGTGACAATTTCACCATCAAAGGTTTTCACTTTCACATATTCCGCAATGTGATCCTTGCAGAGACCCGAGAAGACCAGGGCGTGGGACTCATCCAGACCTCGAGCAACCCGGAGCCGATCACGATTTCATTTAGGCAGATAGCTTGTTTGTTTTCAGATCCTACTATTTTCAGTCCTTTTTTTGGCTTTCTTTGCCCCTACCTGAAGAAATGAGAATGCTAGTATACTGCACATGTAACTCGAAATGATGTGACGATGTACTAGCTGCTGATATTTCTTTAAGCTTTACCAAAAGATGTGTATAAATCAAGAATACCATTTTGTGGTTACATTAGTTTTTTCTTTTAATCTGGATCACCAAGCGTTTTAAAACTTGAATGGACATTGTGCGCTTTGATTCAGCTGTGACTTTGGAAACTTACCAGTTCAACAAAGAACTTAAAAGTGAGCATAGTCTGTATCAAAGTAAGCTTCCAGGAGCTGGTGGGAAGTCTGCCGACCCCATTAGGCATGCTAGACATATCTTAATGAGATTCAAAAATACACATCTTTAAGAACGTCAAGGTACGTGGAAAATAATGTTTCACTTTAGGTCTAAACTTCATTGAAATACACATGAAATTGATATCTCCTTTGTTCTAAGCAATGTGTCTGTAACCTCGATGTGAATGGGTGCGCCAGGGGTTAGGCTTGGCATTTGGCAATGGCTTGCATTGGACTGTAAAGGGTAGGTTTAGCAATGCGTCGGAATAGTAATGGGTTGGATTAGACCGTAAGGAGTAGGTTTAGTAATGGGCCAGATAAGACTGTAAGGAGGAGGTTTAGTAATTAGTCAGACTAAGTCAAAAGGGGTAGATTGGGTAACAAGTTAGATTGGATTTGCATTTGATATTAATTTGAATCGAACTTATTCCAATCAGGACAAATAAGTCAGACTAGGTCGAAAGGGATAGATTCGGCAATGAGCTAAACAGTAAACTAGGCTTGCCTTCGATTTGAATTTGATCGAATCATCACAAAATGAGATTCGAATAAACTGATTTTGTTTTAATGTAATTTATTGAAATAATGTCACTCAGACTATTAAACCTTTAGTTGGTTATAAAATTTAATGATTAAAAAATTCAACAGGTTCGACAGCTGAAACTGTAAAAACTTCGAACCGTTCAATTTTCTTGCTCATTTTAATTTTTTATTTATTTTAATAACTCTTATTGTAAAAAATGATTAATTTATTGATTAATCGATTATTTTTGTAAATTTATAAATTCTTATAAATTAAAATAAATTAATTAATTTTCATTTAACAATCTTCTATTTTAGTTGAACTTCAAATTCTAAGGAATGTTGCGAATATCATATCGTACTTAGTACCAGATTGAGTTTTGGTATAGTATTGTACCAGTATCGGTCAATACTGAGTACTGTTTCGGATTATTTTTAAATTTATGAAATATTCTCTTGATTTTTTTATAAATTGTAAAATAGTCCACTGTTATATTGTACAGTTGTACTGTATAGTTTATAAGTTTACATGAACCTTGTTTCCAAAAATCATAATAATAAATAATAACCATAATTAATATGAAATAACAATAATTTTCAAATATTTCACATATAAATAACAACCACAATTAATATGAAAAAAAGACAATTATAATCATACAAATATAAAATTAAGAACAATATAAGGTATTTAAAATTTTACAATTTCATTATATAATAAATAATAATTACATCAAAACATCCCATAAAAAGAATAATAAATATCCTCAACTCTCAAACTATTATAATTTACTACAAGAGTTCGTGATGAGGAATCAACCAATTAGAAGTGAAACCTGTAAGAAAAACATTTACAATTACATTACATATATAGAATTTATTTTAGCTATATCTTGAGATTTGGGTATTTTTATTATTATTCTATTTAGTGTCTTTATTTTTGGAGACAATAATGGATTTGGACTTTGTAGCCTGTTAGGTTCTCGCCGATCTAGCCTCCTTCAGGTATTCCCTATTACTTGTATTTTTCATTTATTTTCTGTTTTTAATGAATTGTTTCTGTAACTTGCATCATTCGTATATTGTTTCATTTGCATGTGGATCCATCGGAAACAGCCTCTCTACTATGTAGGGGTAAGGCTGCATACTATCGGACCTACCCAGATGATATAGAATTTAACATATACATCAAATATAAGTAAAATTAAAAGAAGAGGAAAAACAAAAACTTGGAATTTCATTCAATCATCTACAAGAGGATACCTATTATAGCTATACTGACCCCAATTATCATTTGGTATAAAATCTTCATCATTGAGAGGAGTCTCATTATCATCATCATTCAAATTCAATACACTAAATGAAATATCAATGCTCTCCCAACCAAGATTATCTTCTAAGTCATTCACATCTATGAAATTTGGTTTCTCAGAAACCCAATCTGCCAAAAGATCGATATTATCAATAGAAATTGGATCTGTTAAACTGCTTGCATTATTAAGACTCCTAGTAAACAACAAAATTTAATTATTAAAAAATTACAAGAAAATACATCAAAATTATTAATAATAATAACATCGTTTTCCCGAAACTTTAAATTGTAACAAACGAATACTAAGTCATTCAATCTCTTGTGCTCCAATCTATTCCGTTCACAGCATGTTGCACTCGTACATTGACTTAAAATCCGAATTGCAAACCTTTGCAATTCTGGAACACCACTTCTACCAACAAACTGTCAGTCGTAAGACAACAAAAGTAGCGTTACAAAAAAAAAAGTGATAATCAATTTTCAACAAATAAAAAAAAGAAAACAACTAATACGTGGAGAAAGTTTTGCTCTTTTTCAAATAGCAATCGATAATCCAAAATCTCCGGAAGACTGCTTATAAAGCTCAATTTGCGAGCTTAAGAGATATTGCATCATTTCATGGCCAACAATTGTTGTAATAGTGAATAACATGCCTTTACTAACTTCAACTTTCTTTGTAAAATTGGGTTTGAAATATACATTACGATTTAAAAACGTCTCAGCTGCAAACAACAGAGAAGAAAGTTGTCTTTTTCATCTCTCATTGATGATTGCAAGATACGGTGTATAAAAGAAGGCCTATGTTTCAAATTGACCTTGATTGCTTTCTTCGGCCTTTCCATGACATCCAAAAAATAACCCATTATTGGCTTTTCTTCACTATTAGCTAATCGAAGCACCGTCACCAAAGGCTCACAAACTCGGATAACAAATTGACATTGAGACCAAAATTCTCTATCTTTCAGTATAATACTGGAAACCTCCAATCCAGCATTAGACCTAGCATGTTAAAATGCAATCTACTTATCACTTGTAAACATTTGTCTTAACTCTTTTTTCATTGAAACAAAAGACTGAAGTGATAAGAAATTCATCGCAAATCTTGTCACACTAGAACGACATAAATTTCTACTATTGGTAAATTCTTTTCTTAGTAAATTCAACACCCATGCATGATTATAAATGAAATTGGTCACCTTTTTAACTTTCTGCATAGTTTCATCAATAATAGGAAAATACCTACAATCAGCTATATTCTCCAGCATTAGGTTAATTCAATGTATAGCACAAGGAATCCAAAAACAAATTACACCTATTCTGTAACCTTCTTCCTACGATTTTATAAGCAGAATCATTGTCAGTAATGAATTGAACAATATTTTTTGGCTCTACTTTATCTACAATTTCATCACATATCTCAAATAAAGTATCAATATTTTTAATAAGCCCAGATGCATCAATTGAATTCAAAAATATTGATCCATTTGCAAAACAAACTAAAAAAATTAATAATAAGCTCTTATCTCTTATTTGTCCATCCATCACGTATGATTGAACACCCAAAAGTAGCCGAATTCACTTTTCTTTCAGCCAAATAACTTTTAACTTCAGTAACAACTCAAAAGTTTACCTCTTAAGTTATCAATCGAAGGAGTTTTGTATCTCAGACCATAAGAGGCTATTGCATCCACCATAGTTTTGATAATAATAAGACTCAGAAGCATTGAATTATGAACCTATATCATACCACCATTTAACTATAGCCATATCGACATTGTGAGTCGCATATCTTGATGCCTTGCACTACGAATTGAAAGTTGGGATCCAAGATTTGTTCGTGGTGCAAAAAAACTACTCACATGCCTTCTTCTTTTCCTCACATCAGGTTTAGGTGTAACATTCACTTCTTTCTAAGCTTGGGATGTAACACTATCACTACCACTACCACCTTCAACATTTCCACAATTACCACAAAAAGCAGCAAATGAACTTCCACTATCAATTTCAAAATTCAACATTTCCCTTCTATCTTTCTCATATTGATATTCTTTAAGCAATGTTTTCATTTGTCACTTCACATCATGACTTATTTTTTTACAAGGTTCTACGTTTCTTTTAACCCCAGCTAAATGCTTCTTCGATCGGGTGATTCTTACACCTTTCAAATGTTTGTTACAAAATAAGCAAATTGTATGGTTCTTTATACCTGGGACCGACGCAGCATGAGTCCAAGCTAGATTATTATATCTTCCTAAAGCAGTTTGATCAGGATTACTTAAACTTCCTTCCATCAATCTGTAACAATAAATGAAGACATATATCAAAATCATACACAATTCAATTTCATCCAAAACAATCCAATTTTATCTAACACAATTCATCAAAAAGTCATAAACCAATAATTAAAGTTTTCAACATACATAATTACACAATACGCAAGTCCATCATATGTAATATAACTCATTTTGTATAATTACCTCCCTGGATGAACATTTATATATATATATATATTACTAGCTAAGGTAGGACTTAGTTTCTTGATAATTAGAGCATATGTTTGTGTTTATTAATTGGAAAAATATTTGTGGGCAAAGAATATATGTTCATGTGTACGAAAGTGAAACTTGTAAAAGGAAATTAATTCTGTCACATATGATTGAAGTAACAAGATATATTAACTTATGATTAAACTGCATGCATGGTAGGTTGAATGTTAAGCTTCACCATACTTTAATGACATACAAATCAATGAAGAAATACTTATCAATTTCTCATAACAATGAATTCTCATGATAATGAAAGAACTGATAAGTGCATTATTTTTCAATTGATAGCAATAAGTTCTGCCTAATCAACAAGCCTATGACATTGACTCAATCACTTTAATGACATCTTATAGAAGCTCAAGTTTAGTATCAACAATCAGAAAAAAAAAAAAAAGAAGATGGAGCTTGACTATATTTCAAGGTATTGAATTTATTCAGATTAGATTTTGGAAATTAATAAAAAAGTTGAGATATCTTATGTAATATATACAAGCAACAAGGAGTTTAGTTTATTAAAAGATAGCGTATAAATTGTAAGATATCGTTTTTAAGAAGTGAAAGAAGGCAACCATTATTTTATATAATTTACAATATTCCTCCAAGTAAAAGACAAATTGAATGTCAAAACTTCAAACACCTCTTTAGGCAATGCTTTAAATTTAATATTTGAAATTGAGGAAAATTATTATCAATTCTTTGTCTTAATTCTTTATTAAAGAAGGAGGAAATTTTAGTTAAATTTCATTAACATAAAAAGAAGAAGAAGTTATTAAAGCGTATTTATTTTAATTATATAAATTTCTAATACATTGATCGGAAAGAATCATATTCATAATTACTCTTGCAATGCTTAAAAGTCATGTTTCTTTTATATGTTGATAGTTTGTGATTACTTACAAGTTACAAATGCAAATGGTATGGTATGCTTAAAATTAAAAATCTCAATTCATGCATAGCCGAATGAACCAAATCATGATTCATAACCAACATCATCAACTCCATTCAAAATATCCAATTCCATTCAAATTAAAATCATGCATCAATCATCATTCATTCAACTCCGTTCAAAATATCTAATTCTAACTTTCCAACCCAACACAAATAACAAATCCACACAACTTATTTCCAACTTCTAATAATCCAACCCATCCACAATCACAATGCACAAATGTAATTAAGCAGGAAAAAAACAATTAAAAACACACCCAAAAAAATTCTCAACCTATGTGGTGGTTTGGAATTTTGGGTCAAGTGACTCGGGTCAGCTATGAATCTGGATCTTTTCCAGATTCGGTGATTGTGAATTGCATAATCGATGATGGCAGGTAGCAATGGACGATGGATGGTGGACGATGGTGGAGAGTGGATGGTGGTGGGCGTGCGTTGGAGCCAGAAGATGGTTCAGTCGTGGTGAGTCTGTGAGTGGCAAAGCGTGGAGACTGGAGAGGAAGGTGTGTGGTGGTGGCGTGGAGGAACCTAGGAGGGCGGGCGATGTTGTCGCCAGTCGGACAGGGAGAAGTAGCCACCGGAAAGGAGAACGAGAGAGAGATAAAGAACGAAAGAGAAGCAGATGGATAGGTCGGGGGTTTTTTAAAAAATTTTCAATTTAGTTAGCTGGTACTTGATGTTTTCAAACCTTACGATACCGACCGATATTTTGAATACTGGCCAGTACCTTTTTAACTTATACCGTTCCATTTTTTAGCTGGTACGGTTCTTCCGGCCGGTATCGACCGATACGGAACGGTACCCATAACATGATTCTTACAATCTTTTCTAGTCATATTTTAAATTATTTAATTTTTAGTCGAGTTTTTGACAATCTAATACCAATTGAAGCTTTTAAACCATAAAACTCTTATCTTATTGATTGAACTTCCGATTTGGTTTTAAAAATGCTGAAATTTTGTCAATTTAAACTTATTTCGTTGATTTCAAGTTGAATTAAGCTAAAATTGTTTTAATATTTAAAAGTTTGTAAGGATAAAACGGGATACGTTAACAAAATTCTAACATTTTTATTTGAAAATTTTGAAAAAAAAATTGCATTAGTTAATTTTTAAAGTTTTATAAAAATTTAAATAAGTATTTAATAAGTAATACTTACATTAACAAAATAACTCTTATTTATGTAAAATTTAATAATACACATTTAAAGTTTCTATATAAGGTATGCATAAGTTCTTATCTTTATTTAAATTTTTTTATTTATAAATTTTGTGTGAATAAATATTAATATATAAATTCACTTAACTCAACTTTTTTCTAGTCTTAAAGAACGACTTAAGAGTCGATTAAGTCGTATAGGCTCGAATTTTTAAGAAGATATCATCTTGCTAATTAAACGAAATTACTTTTTTAAACTCGAACTTTATCTAAATTACGATCAAAACATTCATTTGTTGACTTAACGTAAGATGTGGACTGTTTAGTTTTTATTAATGAGTAGTCAACCAGATACAAACTTGTCAACTACGGTGGACGTGCCGGAGTGGTTATCGGGCATGACTAGAAATCATGTGGGCTCTGCCCGCGCAGGTTCGAATCCTGCCGTCCACGTTTTGGCGTTTTGCATTACATCTTTCCTATGTTTTGTGTTTGTGTGTTTCTGTCTCCTGAAGTCAAGCTTTCTCACTTTAACACGCAAGCCTTTGCTTTTCCATCAAACTGACTTTTTCCCAAGTACCTGGCAGAACCAAACGATGGGTGTGAACCCAAATCCACTTCGATGACCAGCCAAACGTATCTTTTAGTAAACCCTTGTTTGTCTTCTCAAGTAACTGTAACTCTTACCTTAATGTCTCCCTGGCTTTGACCTTCCTTGTCCATATCTTATAGAAATTGTCACTACATTGCCAATGAGATGAGCTTACTTGCAAGCTTTAGTTACTAACAATAGATTACCAGACAAAGTTTCCTTAGTTTCAGTAACCTTTTTTCCTCACCACAATAGACCAATGTCATTCCCAGACAAAGTTTCCTTAGTTTCAGTAACTTTTTTCTTACCAGAATCTTAGAAGATACCAGTTACCACATGCATGCACCTCTTCAGAGACTAAAGATAGAAAGTTCTTACCTGTTCACTGTATGCAAATACAGAAGGATGAAGAGACCAACTTTGGTTTTTGTTTTAGTAAGAGAACTCACAGCCCTCATTTTCTGAGTGGGCATTGAAAACTTTTAGCTGTATTGGATAGATATTCATATATTTATCTCTTAAATAAATTCTTATGTAATAATTTTTAAATAATTTATTTCAGTTAAAATTTTCAAAAAATTAATGGTTTAGAAATTGGAATAATTTAGTTGATAGATCAAACTATTTTTCAGTCTTTAAATTTAATAGATTACAAATTTGAGTCGTAATATTGAAAGACCTAACTCACCCTAAAAACTAGCTTGAGAGGGGAGGTTTGCACACTATTATAAATGGTTGAATGCACTCACACTTGTCTGATGTGGAATTCTTGACATACCTCCGTCAGTCTAAAGCAAGGTTGAACATCTGTTGAGCATATTAGACAAAGGGATAAAACCGAACATAGCCTCAAACCATCGAGACAAACATACTCTGATACAATATTAAAAGGCCTACTCAGTGTCAAGAATTTCACATCCGACAAGTGTGAGTTCATTCAGTTATTTATAATAGTGTGCAAACCTCAGCTATTTATAATAGTGTGCAAACTTTCCCTCTCAAGCTACCCTTTGAGGGTGAGTTAGGCCTTTCAACACATAATATAAAAAATATAAATCATCTAAAACTTTAAAAATTACTTAGAAATATGAGTAAGTTAAAACTTATAAAAGTTAATTGAATGGAAATTCATGACTCTCGTGGACAACTTAGCAATTCATTTAATAAGCACTTAATAATTAATATAGACTAGGGATGGTAAAAGAGCCGAACCTGAGTTCAATCCAGCCTATTATTATTTTTAATATAGACTTAAAAGTAGTAATTAAACGATTCACTTTTTTAAAAAAATTACCGTTTTCATATAAATAATAATAATTTAAATCATAGTAATGAATTTAATCGGATAAATATTTAAGATTTGTATTTATGATTTTTTTAAAAAAATATATCATTTAAGTATTAAGAAATTATAGCACTAAAATCCAAGAGACTAATGGTTGAAATATTTTTAAAAAGCTCTGTCCAAGAACTTGAAAAACCCTAATAAAAACATAAAGAGAGTGTAATTTAATCAGAGGAGTCCTTCTCTACGTAATGAGGGAATTAATCTACACTTGCAATCAAACTTTGGCTTTCATGGACGTCAACTTCAAAACACCGAAATTCCTTAGGAAATTTCCACCATTTCCTTAGTTGTTCCCAAGCTGATCAGTAGAAAAGTATGCAACTTGAAAACGTGTGACACCATCTTTTTGTCTCCATCTTGAAACACATCTCCATCTAGATGATCAAGCCAACCATTACAGATTTAGAGAAGTTTTATTACCTTTTTACCACTAAGCTAACCTATCTTTTTCATCTCTCTAAACTGTATAGCTCGCTCTTATATGTTATATATGTGCATGTCTCCTAAGAACTTGCTTCAAGCTCTCGTCTTTTGGCTTCTTCACAACAAAACAAAACATGGGTAGCACTAGTTCAAAGCCTATTCTGCTTCTGTTTCTGCTCCTAGTAGGCGTCTTTGAATCCCAGAAACTTGCAGAAGCAAGAACAACCTCATTTCTTCGTCAACAAGGTAAGAGCTACAAGAGAATTCTCTCTCAAGTTTCATTCTCGAAACTCTTTCCGTCTCCGGGATTATGAGGTATTAGGTATTAGCAGAGCCTTGCTTTTCACCTTATTATGTATTAGCATATGTGTGCACTATATTAGGCATTTTACTTTATTTTATCTATCTACTCTTTTAATATATCAGTTTTGTTAAGATGTTTATTCTTTTAACTTGCATTACTTTTTTTTTTTTGTCATATTTATATATGAATCTACCAAAAATAGTCTCTCTTTTTTATAAGACTAAGACTGCGTACTATCCGACCTCTTCAGATTCCCCATTAGTGCGAGATGGTGTGATGAGGACGTTGGGAGTTGTATGCAAGTGTTGTGATGGGAGTGAAAATGAGTGTACAGCAAAGTGGACCGGTTCTTGCCATAAGCTTCGGTGCCTTCCATGGAAGCTAAGATAGATAGTGGCTTCAAGTTTCTTTTTCATTTTGACTTGTTTGCCCGTAAAACCACTTTGAGAGTATTCGTCTTGTACGAAAAATTTTGTAAGCGTTGTGATTCACATGATTGAAAGAGTCAAGAGTGTGAAGTATAGATTCTTCAAGAGAAGTCATCGCATATATCCACCTAAAATTTTATGAATCTAAATTTTTTATATAATTTATTTTATTCTTTATGTTAATTTTTCTAGTGAGACAATTTCGATTATAAATTTTTAAATTTCTAAGAATTGAATTAAATTCAAGCGGGTTTATCTATAAATATAAATATTTTCAATACTAACTAATTCTGAACTAAATGAATACTAGTGTCTGAAATTTTTTGAGTTAGTTTGCCCCTTTCACAAAGACTATAATTGACAACTAGAAATTTTCTCGAGAGTTTGTGATTGGTGCTGTACTAATTATAATGCAAAGTTGCATCTCTTTGATTAATAAGATCCAAAAAATTTATCGATTATAGCACGAAAGAAGGGCTCGTGCAGCAGCAACAAGCATAGAAAATCCTACTTCTAAAAGTGATCTAAACTACCCCCTTTTTTGCCTTTGATACAAGTTGTTTAATGCCTCCAATTCTTATTGTTTTGATTCTAGGGCCTCCAGAGTTATCTATTTATATTGATATGCTTCTTTATATGTATATATTTAAAAATATCTCTAAAAATATTTAGATAATGAATTATAAACTCCATTCTTACATTATCATTATCACTCAGTCCGAAATCTCACAATAAAGCAGGGTTTGGAGAGGTTTGATAGTACGCAACCTTACCCCTATATAATAAAGAGACTGTTTTTGGTAGATCCACATGCCGAAGTGACAATAAAAGAGTGACAATGTCCTTACATATAATCCACTTTACTTTTAATACTTTCTGGTACAACCTGAGTTATACTTATTTTTATTTTTTATTTAATTTCTAATTCCTTAAAAAGCAAGAAATGAAGGAGAAAGTAAAGTTGAGGATCCTGAGTTGTATACTAGGTCAAGAGAAGAAAGAGCATAAGAATATATCAGAAAACTAGGCAGAAGAAGAATTCAATGTTCTAAGAGATATGAGGTTCCTGTCCCTGAGTAGGAGAAGACTGACTCACATCATTACTTGCCAGAAAACAGGAGATTCCAATCCACTTTACTATACCATGATTTCTACTTTTTCTTGGCATATTTAAAACAAAAAATTAATTTACAACTAATTTTAAAGAATCCTCCAAATGAAGAAAGAAAAATTCTAAGTCAAGACTATGAGACTGTCAATGTTTAATGCATAAGGTCACTTGATAGTCCAAGGCGTGTCCTGTTCTCTTGACTCGTACTTATGAGAAATTGACTTTAAGAGAAATTTAAAAAAAATTACATAAATAACCTATTTCTTGCATATCTCAATTAAAATATTTTGAAACGAATCGAAGAATGAACATTATTTTAACGGAAGATAAAAAATCCAAATTTTCTTTTTTTTTATAGCATAACTAAGTTAGCTGAAATTGCTTTACCCATTATTTGTATAGGTCCACTATTTTAAAATACTTTTAAAATAAAAATTAATTATCTGAAATTAACTTCTTTATTTTTCATAGAAAATTGAGTTATAGCTAATTATTATTATTATTATTAAAACTCAGACTTTGTGACTTAATTATCGGGCCCAATAAATTCACAATACAGAATTTGGCCCATGTAATTAAAACAATGTGATTTTAATATTCAATTAAATTAATATCATTTTGAAAAACAAAAGTTTGGATTTATTACATTAATTTGGAGGTGACGAAATCAGACCTATTTTTCCAAGTATAATTTTTTGATCAAACGGAAGAACTTGCAGTCGTTATCATTTGAATACGCATTAGGTAAATTTTTGGATTGACATAAGAGCCTACAAATTATGCCAACCGGATACTCCGCACTAGACAAACCATTTACGACAGACTCGATCAAAAAAGTATAGATAGGAAAATTCAAACACAGGACCTTTAAAGCTTGAACATTGAAGTCCATTGCTATTTGCTAATAGGAAAAAAAAAGTAAATTAGATTATAATATTTTTATCAAAATACAATTTAAAATATAATATTTTAAACTATAATTTTATAAAGGGTTCAAGATAAATCTTGAATAAACAAAAATTAAAATAAATTAGATCTTCTTTGGTTAAATGTCTCGTCAATATTGATTTTATATTTTCCTGACATATAAAATAGACCTCATATATTATTTTAATTTTAATTTAAAATTTATTATTGAGACTAATTAACATACCCAATATCTCGAATTGTGAAGGTTTTGGAGGGCCTTAATATACGCAACCTCCTTTTTATATTTTTACAAAGAAACTATTTACATGATTTAAATCTTGTGACTTTACGGTAACAAATTTGTCATTAAGACTAATTAGATTAATTTAATTATAACAAAACTTAATCAATTTGATTATAACCCGATTAAAGAAAATTCTCAAAAGTCACAAACAGGTTGAATAACCTTAATTCCCAATAAAACCCAATTCCTAATTTCTATTTTCTGCCAACCCTAATTCCCATTCAGGGCAGTCAACTCCGTCCCTAATATGGTCGTCTCTGTCTTGTTCTACCTGTAGACCTCTGTCTTCATTCCAATGGATTAGCCCAAGAGATACGGAGCAAGAGAATCTGAACATTCCAATGACATATCTTTGTTTCTGACTCTCAAACTTCAATTCTTGTACAACGCCCCTGGGCACGGGCTCGTATCTAACTTATAAGATTTTCCGGTAATTTAAGAGGGTCATAATTTACGTAACATTTTTTTTATAATTTTTCAAAAAGGCTCTTTCGTAACTTGAATAGAATATATTTAATATTATAAAATTAGAGACAGTAGTTAATTCCAATTTAAGCTTGTCTTAACTCGAAATCAACAGGTTAAACTCGGTTTGATTAAGCTTTGGATTAAATTCAAGCTTTTTTAATTTTTCGATCTTCCCACTGTTTACCAGGTCCAAAAACATATCTTTTTTAATTTTAAAATAAAAAATTAAGAAAGGGAAGACTTAAGACTGGATAAGCCCATTACGAGGCTTTCAAGCAGAAGCAACTGCTTGCTACGCCATTCAAAGAACCACCAAGTCTATCAACATTCTATCTTCTTCTGCCCTGATTTGGACCGAGCCTTCTTTTTTTGGTGCAAGATACTCGTGCGTTATTACAAAAAAAAATGAAACGTTCAACTTTAACATGTTTATAAAAAGAAAAATCAGAGTGCAGACAGACTGACTAAAATAACCTTACACATAAGTCAAAGAGTGCATGTTCTACAAGAGCCGCTATCAGTAACGGAGGATTTCGTCCGAAAGAATCTGCAAGGCGTTCTATATCACCGAATACTGCGATAATGTTATAATTTTATTCCTGTTGTAAAAAAAAAAAAAAAGAACCACCAAGTCTAATATCCTAACCTTCAACGTTCTGGGAAGCTCGTACTTTAAAAAACAAGATTTGATACATAGGATGTGTTGTGTTGCGTGGATGTCACGTGGTACAATGTACTTATGTTCACATTAAAAGATAAATAATTGATAAAGAATTAATTTTATTAAAAAATTTATTTTGAATACTTTATAAAAGTTAAAATATTCAAACAAGACATGTGTGATAAAAGGCATTAGAGAAACATATGATATTGTATTGATTTGGACTCGGAGAGTTATTTTATTATATGTAATAATCTACATGTATTTTAAATAAAATAATCGTTTAAAATGCTCAATTTTTTGAAAATTTTTAATTGAATACTCAAGTTTTTAAATTTTTAAATTGAGTGATTAATCTTTTAAAACTTTAACAATTTAGTTCAAGATATTAGTTTTTACTGATGTGGGTAATAAATACACATCTTTATGTCATATTTATTAGACATATCACATTATTAAAAATAACTTTTTAAACTAAAATTGTTAAGATTTTAAAATTTTGGTCACTCAACTGAAAATTTTAAAAACTTGGGCATTAGATTGAAAATAATTTTAAAAGTTGAACACTTTTTAATATATTATTTTAAAATTATTTGATAAATTAACAGTTTAAAATTAAATAATAAAATTCATTTTAACTGATATTTATAAGATTATCTCATTTTTACTTTTAATTCTGTCATTCTTTAATTCATTAAAATGAAGACCAACTCGAATATAAAACTTTAAATTGATAGTCACATGAAAAACAAACTTTATCAAATTAAATAACACTTTTAGATTATAGTCTTAACTTTGCCTTTTGATGTTCTCTTGATGAAACCATCAATTAATGATTGAGGGTGCTTGGCTGATGGGTTTGGAAAGGGATTAATAAGTAAGGAACAAAAAGTGAGTAGTTGGATGTTGATCATCATTATAAGGGACAATAGTTTGATATCTTACTTTTAGGGAATCCTCCGTATCCTTCATTTAGTGGAGGAATGAAACTCATTCTTTAGTACTGATTCTTTTTTTAAAATATTTTTAATACTAATTAATTAATTATGATATAATTAATTGAAACAATATAATATAATTAATTAACATATAATTAAAATATTGTAATTCATTCATCAATTAAAATATTGTAATTAATTAATTAATTACAATATAATTAATTAAATATAACTAATTAAAATATAATTATTCATAAATTAAAATATTGTAATTAATTAAAATATAATTACTCAAGATATTATTATTAAGTAATTAATTACAATATAATTAATTAAAATATAATTCATTCACTAATTAAAATATTGTAATTAATTAAAATATAATCAATTAAAATATTATTATTTATAATTAATTAATTAGTTGCAATATAATTATTTAAAATATAACGCAGTCATTAATTAAAATATCGTAATTAATTAATTACAATATTTTAATTTAATTAATATATTGTAATTAATTAATTAAAATATAATAAATTTTTATTTCTCAATATTTTTTACAAACCAACTACAGTAAATGGTAATGATAATCATTCATTCCTTTTAATCAGCCATAATAATTATAATGATAATATTCATTCTTATTTCTTACTATATTCATTCTTATTCTTATTACTAATCTCTCGTACAAACCAACCGCCCTTTGATTCCTCTACAAGGTGAAGTGACAACCATTTCTTAGGAACATTCTTTGTCTATTTTGTATTTAACCCCAAAGTCAATATCTATTAAAAACCCTTATCAATAAATATGATAAAACCTTATGGATTAATACAATTGATCTCATATGGTACTGCAAAATTACCTAATTTTTGTACTTAAATAAAATATATTAGATAAAAATTAGCAGCCATTTTCTAGAAATTTAAGTGGTTAAAAAGGGTTCTTTTAAAAACTTACAACAACAACAACCCAGTAAAATTCTTGCTCATACGTAAAATCTATGAAGGTTTAGTAGTATACAACCTTACCTCTAATTAATAAGGAGACTATTTCTAAATGACCCACATGAAAAAAATGAAATAAAATTAGAATCTTAAGAAAATGTAAGTATTAGAATTATAGATTAAGATATTTTTTTAATGAACCCCAAGAATTATCAACTACTAGCTAGTTATTTGCAAAAAAAAAAATTGAGTCAAATGTCCTTGAATAATAATTGTTACTTGAGTAAAACAAAATTAGGGATTCTCTTTTGTTCTTATCTAGTCTCTACAATATTTGACCTGTCGTTCTGTTATTGTGCTCTTGACGTTTTATCCACTACCATGGTTTTGTTTAATATATTCATCCATTTTTTACATATAATATATTCATATAAATTATATAAATTATTTTATGAATTAGCAATTTAAAATATGATCAATTAATATTTTTAAGTTTTAGAATATTTTCATTTTTGTGCAACTATGTTTTTCAACTTAGTTAACTAATTAAAGCATCCCTTTTATATTAATATAAACTTAATTATTGCTAAATGCTTCCAAAATCATAAATGTTAATAGATCGAGTCAGGTCTGGGCTGCTCTTTTTTTTGAGAAATTAATTTGCATTGAATGAATGAAGAAGTTTATCTTAGGGACGTTAATGAAAATGATGACGTATAGACAAAACATTGACAATAGACGCTACATGAAGCAGCACTTCAAAAACGCTACATTAGAACCAAAACGTTGACATACAGGAGATAAACAACAGAAGTCGTTAAGTAATTAGGTTAAAATCGATTACCCCTTTCTTGATATCTTGTAGAAACTTCTCAATTTAGGAGAGGGCAATGGTGATGGCGATGATGAAGAACATTGAGGTTCAGATGCTTTCTATTTACCTTCATAGAGTACTTTCACGATTAGATCGGCTTTAAGGAGGTCACATCACAAGTAGTATTCTCGACTACGTGCTTGGGCCTCTCCTTGTCTGGGCTGGCCTGTGGTTGGATGGGTCATGGACAAGCCGGGCCAGGCCGAAATTGAGACTCCTATCCAAAACATGCATTAATCTATTTTTAGTTTATGAAATTAAATTGTTTAGCCAAATATATCAATTATTTTAATATTATTGAAGGCTGGTCATTTCTTAAACTAAATTAAGGGGTAAAAGATATAAACATTTCTTGTAGTTTTTCCAAATCTTTTAAAGATATCTTAATTTTTAAAATTTTTGAAGAATCTCTTTTTAATTTTTTGTTTTTCAAAAAGAATCTTTCTTTCAAACTTCTGTTAAATTTTAACAAAAAATGGACTTAAAATAAACATTACACTTGTACCAATTAAATATTTTTTACACAATAATTCATTCAAACTCTTAAATTTGAATTGAATTACTCAAATTCGACTCAAACTAATAATTTATTATAATTATCGTAAATTATTAATTCAAACCAATTTAAATTTCTTTGGATCAAGTTTAAAATTTAAGTTGAATTATTATATTGGTGACATTTGTTTAGTCTATATTTGAAGTTCATATCAAGTGTGTTTTATTATTATTTTTAACCGAAATTTATGAGAATAAGTTTTTCCAAAACACTAAAAATTAAAAAAAACAAGAATTTTAAAGATTAGAACATTTTTCTATAATTTTTTAATCGACAAGAGATAT
Source organism: Erythroxylum longipes (assembly GCA_027563885.1). Classification (NCBI taxonomy): domain Eukaryota; kingdom Viridiplantae; phylum Streptophyta; class Magnoliopsida; order Malpighiales; family Erythroxylaceae; genus Erythroxylum; species Erythroxylum longipes. Next base: position 36,967 of record JAOQMS010000005.1, read on the forward strand.
TTATGTCTTTTACTTCAATCAAGAGTTAAATTCTTTCCTTTTTTTTAAAGTCACACTCTTAAAACCAAGTCTTACAAACCCTAATTATAGAGTTAGTTTAATGTCTCCTTCTTATCTAATTACAGGAATGATAAATTTTCAAGTTATTATAGTTTTAGGATAAAAATAAATTTTTTTGATAATTTTACTCATTTTTAGAATAATTTTATTATTTAAAATTATTTAAGGAATCTTATGATATTAGAAATTCAAAAAATTAAATTTATCTTGATAAATTTCATAGGTTATTATTATTAAATATTTTTTGTTATTTATGGTATTAGTAACTACAACAATTACAAAGTCGTACTTAGGTTTTGCGTGGTTCGAGTTCGGTCGAATTTTTTTTACTCGATCCAAAAATTAATTGGGCTTAAAATATTGGGCTTGAACTAGAGTTTGATTGAGCTTTGACAATCTTGAAGATAATTATTTATCATATGTGAAGGAAATTCAGATATTAAGTCGAGTTTAAACTATGACCTAAGTTCGAACGCAAAGCTTTTTAAAAAGGTTTAAATCGATTCAAATTCTAAGCTAAAAAATGATCACTTTATTTGGCCTTACTCACTAGCTTCTATTATTTTGTCTTATGCATATCTAATTCCCTAGACCGGCGTATGGCAACACCGATCGGATGTTGGACGCAGCCTTCATTAGGAGCCACAATTCGGATGGGGCAAACCGTCCACGGGATGGGTCAAATTTAAACACAGATGGAGCTTGCAAACTGTCACTACAAGAGTTAAGACATTTAGTGACAATTTTTTTGTGACTAACTGTTATTTGGTCACAAATACAAGTTTATTGTGACAAGACAATTGATTGACACTATTGTTTGGATTATTTGTGATGATTTATAATTTTGTCACTAATACAATAGTAATTGTGGCAATTTAGTTTCTTTCACAATTAAATTGTCACTATTAATATATTAATAGTGTTAAATTTTATTTTAT
>JAOQMS010000005.1:44287-54733 GCA_027563885.1 Erythroxylum longipes
ATGTCAAAACACTTCAATTGATCTTAACCCATTCCAAAATGACCAAAATACCCTTCCCACAAGTGAGGGGATGTTACGTACTAGCAAATAAAATTCAATGTCTAAAAATATATAAATATGAGTCTTATTGTTACATGAGAAGTGAGACTTACGTAGCGTTTGGTTGCTGTCCTCATGGGTGAGGACAGATGACAGGGACACGAAAGTTCTGTGCCCCGTAGTGTTTACTTGCTGTCCTCACCTATTTTTGTTACGTCTTCAGAGCACAAGGATAGAAATTTTTTGTTCCTTCTAAGACTGTGGTACAAGATTTCTTGTCCCAAGGACAAAAAAAAACACATAAGGAAATGTCAGAAATACCTCTCCCCCCATATAAGCAATTTTTTATTCTTAATTATATTATTAAACTCATCATCATCATCATCATCATTATTATAATAAATTTTGAACAAATTATTATTATTATTATGATTATTATTATTATTATTATTATTATTATTATTATTATTATTATTATTATTATTATACGAAATTAATTTCTTATTGTTATTATTATTATTATTATTTGTTAACTTTTTTACTAATACAAATCATTCGTTTTAAAATAATCAATGAATTATATATTTTCAATCATATTATAATGCAGGGGTATTTTAGTCATTGACAATATTTTTATGTTCTGTCAACTGCAAGCAAACACATTTCTGTCCTCGAGACGGAGACAGTTTTATCTGTTTTGCCCATCACAACCAAACACCTCACTGTCTTCAATTTTTGTTCTGTTCTGTCTCCAAATTTTTGTCTCGTTCTGTCTCTGCATACTGAAGACAGTAACCAAACGCAGCGTTACCGTCTGAAATGTGTAAACAGTGGCCTCACTGTCACGTGATTGTGATACTCGCTTTTTGAGTAATTTTAAAAAATAATTATGTTTTATTTTTAAAATATAAAAATAATATCATGTTAGTATTAATATAACATTTAATTGATAGAGAGTTAATCCTGTAATATTAGAAAATTGTTGTTTTGGAGGGATAGAAGGGTTTTAATCCTGTAATATTAGAAAATTGTTGTTTATGAGGGATAGAATGGTTCATAATGTAATATAGGGAAATGTTGTTTGAATAAAGGGTTTATAATATAATATAGTGTAAAGTTGGTTATCATTTTACATTCCATCCTAAAACTCTCCAAATAAGAGGTTTTTCATTTTCACTGCTTATAATAAAATGTGATGTAATATGAAATATTCCTCTTTCATCTCATCCCATTCCATTCTATTATAAAACCTCCTCTTAAATAATGAAATAATATTATATTCCATTCTATTCAATTGTTAAATCTCCTATCAAACATAGCTTTAAAGTTATAGGCCTTGTTTGGTAGACAACTAATCAGCTATTTTTTTAGCTGATTGGTTGTCCATAGATGTTTGACTATTCAAACAACTATGAAAGCTGTTTGGAGAGTGGCTTTTTCGATGGCTGATTGGTAATGATCAGCCAAAGATGAAAACAAGATGAAAACGCTCCTATACAGGAGCGTTTTCTTGAATCAGCCAAAATTAAACCTATTAAAAGTCAATTCTACCCTTTACATAGTATTCATATATGTTTTATGCTAGTTTTCTTTTTATTGTTTTTAAGTTCTATTTTTTAATAAAAACAAATTTTTATTTAATTGTTAATATCAACCACTAATTATAATAATATATTAAATACAACTTAAAAATAAATTATTTTTAACTTAATAAATTTATTATAATCTCTTATACAATATTTATTAATAAAAATTATTTTATTTATTAAAATAAATAATTTAGCTTATTTAAAATTAATATTTTCATTGATCCAAAGATCTAAACTTCAAACTGAAAGCATACTTTTCAGTCATCCATGTAAAGATTGGAATTGATTCTCGAAGATAGATATATAATATTTAACGAAATACTAAAATATATAATATTTATACTCTTATAATTTTTTTTAAAATCATGTCCTCATAAGTAATTTTATACATAAATAGTTAATATTAAACAGCTAATTTTACCAAACATTTCTAACAGACAACTAATACAATCCGTTAGTCAAATTAGCTAATAGAATCAGCTATTAGCTAACAGCTAATAGAATCAGCTAACAGCTAATGCAATCAGTTGATTGCCAAACAGGGCCATAATCTGTCGTAAACTTTGAAGTTCATTGCACCTTTTACCTTTTCTCTTAGTCAAAGCTTTTTACGTTTCAGTTTGATCATACTTATATGTTATTATTTTAATTTTAAGTTCATTAAATTTATAGATTAAGCAATATAATTTAAAATAATCAAACCTAAATAGTTTTACTTAAAAAAGTTTTTAATTATTAACATTTTTTAATTGATTTATAAATTTAATTTCGTACCATTTGAATATGAACTTTATGCAAACGACACACCGCACTTAGTGAGTCCGACAAGATAAAAGGATAAGGTCGTAACCTCAATAAAAAGGGCCCAAAGGTTGCCTCTTTTGGAAGTTGTAAGTTGTAACGGCAGTTCGTGAGTCACTCACAAGGTTAAGGATCTTACCACCTTTTTTAAAATTTTTTTATATATTATAAATAAATTATTTAAGGAATTTAAAACTCAAAAATTAAGTAAAACCCCTCAAATCACGGCTCAATACTTAAAAGATTTTAGATTGATACGTAAACAAAAGCAATTTTAATTAATTGACCAACTTTTATTAGACAAAATCTTGTCGACCATATGATTGGTAATAGAAAATTTTAGTGTTTTAAAATATGGATAAAAAATCTTATTACAAGAGGTCTTTCTCGTTACCTTAAGTTGAGAGATCTTTTTTATTATCTTAAGTCTTTTAAATATTTTTCTTCAAATTTCGTTACCTTTTTTAATTCTTATTATTATAGTTCATTTTTTATGTACTATCCCCTCCTAATTTTTTTAGCTTAAGCAATATCTTATTTAGTCTAATTATTTTCTTGTAATGACCTTGTTTGGTAATTAGTAAATTGCATTAATTGATGACTGATTTTATCAACGATTAGCTAATAACAGATTTATATAACTGATTTGACTAGTAGATAATATTAATTGTTTATTTAAAGATATTTGATAAAATTAGTTATTTAATATTCATTGTTTGTGTGTAAAATGACTTATGAGAGCATGTTATGAAACAAAGTTAATGGAAAATTTGGAAGTGTTGAGAAATATGGGAAGACTGATCAAAAAAAGAAACTGATAACAATATAAAAGCTTGCTTATCAGTCTTCAACCTTATCGGTTGATACTCACGACTAACAAACTTACATTTATATGTGTGATTAAAAGAATGAAATTTATCATAATAGATCTTTATATCTATTTCTATTTCTATCCCTATTTATCTCTTTTTTATTTCTTTAGTAATTTATAACAGCTTTTGAATACTATCGTCTTTTTATCTTTTAATTTTTTAGTCACAAGTGGCGTTTTCAAAAACAATAGATTAAATTTAATCGTAACCCAATTCACTTATTACCAAATATGATTATCTTAATATACCCAAAAAACAAAAAAAAAGCTAATCATCCATTTGCCAAATAAGGTCGATGGATGGTTTGACTTTCTTTGTACTTTTTTTTTTCTGGTTTGTGTATTTAATATTTATTATGTTTTATATGTTATGTATTATGTATGAGATTATATTTTTTATTATTTTATGTAGATGCGTGATTTGCTGATTTGTTGATTCGTAGGTTATTGTGTTAATCTAAAGGTACGCATCTAAAAGATAACGACTTCAAATTTTATGTTAAAAAAACAAAAAAAAGGTAAATCCTTCGTTATTCAACAATTATTTACCATTTATTCATTTATAATTAAAATATAAGAATTAAGATTAAAAAATTAAATTATAGGATATAATAAATAGAATCTTCGGCGACAAACGGAACAGAGTAATCACATCACCAGAGCCTCTGCTCTTAGACGGAGAGTGTATATGTGATTCCAACTTCCATGCCTTCACCTTTCATGCTTTTATAAATTGGTGTTTAAGCGACCGTAGTTTTTCACCTGTAAAACAACACTTTCTCTTGACGTTTCCTCTTCTTCGTTTTTGACTTCTCTTTTGTTCCTCTGTTTTTCCCGTCCCTGTCTGTCTGTTTCCTCCACAAGTCATCACCTTTCTCCATTTCTCTTTTAACGGTGGTGTCTATCACATGTAGAGGATTTTGTTATGTGTATATCCCAATAGGCATTGAGTGGAAGAGAGTAGTTTTAGCAATATACAGAGGTTTAAGAGAAAAGGGTGGGTGTTAATGGATGGAAATAAGCAGCAAGTGGGCTCCTCTGTTTCGTTCATTTCTGAGTTGTTTGGTTCAAAGGATTCCTCTTCTTCCACTGGGATTTTTGGTTCTATATTTGCGCCGTCTTCTAAGGTATGCTGTGGTTTTCTCCTTTTGTTTTTTGGGGGTTTGCTTATTTTTGTCATTGAAACTTTTGGTATGTTGTAAAAAATATGGTTGTTCTCCTTCTTTGTTTTCAGATAATATATTAAACTTGAGGCTCATGATACTCCAATACTGAATCTTTTTAACGTCTTTATTCTAGGAAATCCCGTGTTTTGAGTTTTCTTGTTTTTAGATTCTCATTCTGATGGGTTCAAGACTGTTAAGAGTGGAAAAGATTGACACCTGTTTAACTGTTCAAGAGTTCTTTAAATGATTCAGAGACATTAGCTATATCAAGACTGAACCTGATGTGTTGTTTCATGTTGACTGTTCATTCCCATACTTTCCCTTTGTTCTTTTATGTTCTGCTAGGTTCGCATGTTAAATTTCTCACCTTGTTAGTTGGCTTCATGTTTGACAAACTGTTCTTATTGAACTTTTAGTGTTTTATTAATGGTGTTTATGGCTCTAAGCTTTCAACTTTACTAATTTTTGGTACTGATTCAGGTGTTAGGGAAGGAAGTGGTTGGGAAACGGCAGGATCCTGCAAACGAGGCCTGGAATACCAAACGTGGAACTCCAGGTTGTGGTATTAACAATATAACTGCTCTATTTGTTTTTCAACCATAGTTTAAGCACTTATTTCTAGTCCCTTGGAATTGTATATTGGATTCTTTTTGTGTTTTGTTTTTGGCCAATGTGAGTAGAGAAGGAGTTCTTTATGTAGAAAATATGAAATCCTCTATATACAAATGAGTTTTATTTGTTATAGAAATTAAGTTTTTTCTATAGAGTTCTTCCTAAGATCAAAACATATGTTCAGATGGTACTTCCAAGAGTATTGAAGGAGAAATTCGGAGCACACCAGGTAGCGACATGAGTTATATTTTTCAGGATCAAAGAGTACAACCATGCCACCTTAGTTCTTCGATCTATTATGGTGGTCAAGACATCTATAACCATCCACAGAACACGCAGAGCTCGAGTATGAACTCAATGGTGAGCACATACTGTGATATGTTTCTCATCTGTTTACCTTTCCTCTCATGTGAGGCTATAATTCGTGAAAATTGGATTCTAGGAACTTATTTTGACCACAAATTCTATAATCCTAGGTGATGATGTTGGTTATGGACTTTAATCTAGTTTTCAATAAGAACGTTGAAAAGGGATTGCCTTGAACATTACAGTACTCATTTGTGTTGCTTTTAATTTCTAAAAAGTTTTCTGGACATAAGGAAATGATGATAGATCAGAGAAAGCAATAGAAGTTGTTGCTTTGTACATGCTTGTATCCTGAAAATAGAGGATGTTGCTAATAAGTTTGCATCAACAGTTCAAGAAGGATGGGACAGAAGATGATTCAGGAAGTGCTTCAAGAGGAAACTGGTGGCAGGGTATGCTCCTGGCTCCTCAGGAATTATCTAAAAGGATTTGCAGCGCGACTTATATCTTTTTGTTCTGTTTTATCCTGTAGGATCTCTCTATTATTAAGGTTCCACCAGCCATGGCATATACTCACCCCCTAGGTATCTATTTTTCGAACACACCTTCGAGTTGATGTTGCTTTTGATTATTTATGATCTTTATTTGTAGATTCAACAAGCAATGTTGGTTATGATATACCATTTTCAATTTGAACATATCACTTCCTAGTTCCCTTCTTATGTTACTAATTCATCAATCTGTGCCTTGCAGGTACACTAGCATAGGGAACAATTATCTAACTTTTGTTTTTAATGTAGGAAGGAAATAGCAGTAGGGGAAACTGGCTGCTTAGTTCTTGGTTACTTCAGCCAAAAGACCACATATACCTTTGTGGTCAAGCTACTCATTTTCCCCACTTGGTTTGTGCAAAGTCTATTGTGGAAGATGTTGAACTTGATCCTTTGTTGAAGTATCAATCATGGCTTCATTACCAATGCTTTCTGGTCTTTTTTTTCAGGATGTGTATGTGTTCTTCTTTAACTTCCTCTTTTCTGCTTCAATATCTGGTATTATTAAGTGCATTGCCCAGTTACATGTTTTGAGGGTTGTAATTCATCCCAGATGAAGGACAATTGTAATCATTTGACAGAAAGTTATGCTTCTTTGAATCAGTCCAATCCAACTTCTATGACATATCTATAAATTGTGGTCCTTACTGTTTTTGCTTCATGAATCAGAAGTACGTGTTCTTTTTCAAAAATGAGGTCACTTATCTTAGTACTACTCAGTTATCGAACCAGATGTAATTGTTGTTTGCCAATTCTGAGAAAGTTGGTTTCTACTGCTACTTCCTATCTAAATTGTTACATCCACATTGAATTATAGGAGAGAAATAACCTATTAACTACTTGATAAGAATGAATGAACATCAATTCAAACTCATCTGCTATGATCTCAAAGAACAGTTAACAAATCAAGGTTAATAGTGTCAAAGCACACTGAGTTAGAAAAGGGGGTGATAGATGAATCAAATTTGAATGACCCAATCAGTGGAAGTAGTAGTAACTAAGCTAAGAGCCAGAAGTTTCTTTGAGTTTTTGTGTTGACAATATAGCCTGCATTCTGACCCTTTTTTTGCACTCCTACACACGTGCACTTGTTGTTCTCAATCAGGTATTCTGCTGTGTCTACTCCTCTTGTTCCTGAAGCTCCTGACCTCCTATATGACCTGAATTCATACACATCAAGATCAAACCACTGAATCGATTCAGTAAACTTGGTTATACAGGAACCAACTTGCAAACTAGCACTTTCATATCATCAAAATTAGCAGCTTTTCAAAATCAATCCTTCATGATTGGCTGGTTATTAACTAGAATGAGATTTTAGTGCAGAAGAATGATGTCTGTTGTGTCTGAAGTCTTTGGTTTAACATAAACACATGTAATGATGGTGTAATGATTTCGTATGTTCTATGTATGACTTACCCTAATAATACATTGGAGAGGCTACGTCTCTGACCAACAATAAGAAGATCAACCTCTATCGATTTGGTCATATCAAGTATAGCTTTGGCTTTGTCTTTGGCTTCCAATTGAGTTCTCTCTCCTCTGACATGAAGTTTGGGATGAACAATCTCACATACCTGCTTCATTACTTCCAGAAAATCAACCTTCCCACCACCAACAATACCTACACAACCAACTCCGTCGACGGCGACGGCTGAGGAGTTGGCCGTGGCCGTGGTCGACATCATGTAACCATAAGAATAAACACTGGGTCTTTTCAGGAACGAGAACGTGTTCCTCCACGAATTTAGATTGGCGGCGTGAAACAATATCAACTCGTCATTCTCAAGAACTACATTTGACAGTGCGTATTGAAATGCACCCGCCGACTCACGACTCGGGTCTGCAACAACCATGACCTTTCTGGCCGGCGGTGGAGACCCAGTTGCCATGGCCTGTTGCTATGACCATCAAACACCACCATCGCGGGGAACGTGAGGTGTAGGATAAGTACGTCATGAAACAATATGGAAGTAGGTATCCTCACGGTTTGAGGACATTTCACAAGAGAACTACCTGAACAACGGAATTTAGCTTTGATCTTGTGATACAGAAAGTTGCAGAAACATTATAGATTTCTGCTAAAATTTTGGGGAACGTGTTCTTGCTTTGTTGTAACGTATACTAAACTTAGGAGAGTACATTCATTTCCTAGAAACATAGCTAGGAGACTTGGTCAATGCCACCAAACCTGTTAGATTTTCACTTCTTTAGGTCCTTTCAGGGCTGTCGCTGTGAACGTTTTAAGGTTGTCTGAACAGAAACTAGAACAACAAATTGCAGTTTTCTTCAAACTGTTGACCTTGAGAAACAAAGTCAAAGTGACCCGCAAAGCGTTGACTAGTATAAACATGAAAAGTGAAAGGGCCCGAAAAGATGACAAAATAAGCCCAAAGATCAAAGCCCAATTACTTATCAGACTCTTTTTTATGACATTTTTTAAAGTTTGAGTTAGTAAGAATGGGCTAATCGGGCCCATTCTGAATTAATTAAATTTCGAATTAAATTTGATTTTAAACATCATTTTTAAAATTTTGTATTTTAAAAACAAAATATTTAATTTAATTTGAACTCAAGAGTCTCAAAATTATTTAAGTTTTGGATCAGACTATACAATTTTGGGCTTTGGCCACTTACTTATATAATAATATCTATTAAAATTTTAATAAAAAATATTTATTATATTTTAAATACCACAAATCATTTCGAAATTAATGACTCAATCTATTAATTAGATTTTATCAATTTTTGAATTTTTTATAAATTTCATTTGGAACTAAATTCAAGTTTGATCACTATTTTTTATTTTTAAATTTAAAAATAAATATTTTAATTGAATTTAAACTCGAATTGGGAGCCTTAAATCTAATTAGGTTTCGGGCCGGACTATAAAATTGCGGGCTTGGGACAGTTACCTACATAACAATCTATATTGAAAATTTTAATAAAAATTATATAAATAGTGTATGGAATAATTTGTTCAATTATTTCTTAAAGTTTAATTTCTTTAAAATGTGAAGGTGTGGGCACAGCGTGGGCGTGCCGGAGTGGTTATCGGGCATGACTAGAAATCATGTGGGCTCTGCCCGCGCAGGTTCGAATCCTGCCGCTCACGTTTTGGCGTTCAGCTTCATCTTCCACTGTCTGCAGCTTAAATCATCTTCTACTTCTTTATGCTAATGACTTAATGAGTTCTCAAAATATATTATATAATTCAAATACTGTCTAAAATTTTTAATTTCTTTATCCTATATCATTTATTCTTCTAAAAATAAAGAGTTTGATGATTATTTGTCTTCATACCCTCTCAATTAAACCGAGTTTGTACCAATTCTTTTGCTTAATTGGTGATACAACAACGACAACGCTCAGTAGAATTTTTGCTAAGATGCAAAATTTAAAGAAGTCTAGTAATATGCAGCTTTATTTTCAACTAGTAGAGATGTTGTTTCTAATCTCTCTCAATTAGTAATAAAGATGCTAATTTAATAACAATTTGATTAAACTAATTAACTATTTATTTAAATAGAATCATCACATTAAATTTAATTTATATAAATTAATTTGAATTTAATAAACTTTATATAATTAATCAATTTTAAATTGAATTTATTTAAAAATAATAAATTAAATTAAAATTATTTAATTTTTAACTCAATTTTTAGAAGATTCTACCCTATTGAAAATTCTAGTAATAATAATAGACACTAAAATAGAGTTCAAATAATCATAGGATTCCACCGCTTAAGCTGTATTGAAGGTAGGTGTGGCCAAGTGCATCTTACAACTTGTCAAATCTTTTTTTCACTTTAAACTTTAATATATTATGTTTTAAAAATTGGACCGAAAGCTAAATTGGTATGAGAAAAAATTTAAGATTTTAATTAATATTAGATCGTTATAAATTTGGTAAAAGATTGAATGAAATTGAAGAATTTGGAATATAATTGAAGGAGATTCTCTTCAATTTAATGTTTAATTAAAAAGAAAAATTATTAAAAAATTGATTAGTTTAGGAAAGTCAACTGATTAATTAATAAACTCATCGATTTTAAGAGTTATTAGAGTCAATCGAACTGAAAAGTTAAAAGTCAAATTAAAAAATTAATCAAGTTAAAATTTTCACGATTAAACTATCTAAATCAATTCGATTTTTTAATCTTAGGTTCTATGTGTTTTTTATCCTAAAACTCAACATCAAAGACCTATAATCTTATTCTCTGTCAAATCCTTATCCTTGTTTACGGGAAACAGATCACATGTTTCACTTTTGCTGTTCCAATTCATCTCATCTACACATTTATATGAACAGATATAAATATGTGGATGAGATGAATTGAATATAAATGTGTGGATGAGATGTATTGAAACAAGGTTAAAACATCAAAAGTGGAACAAGTGATTTGAAGTGTTGTTTAACCCTACGTTTGGTTACTGTCCCCATGGGCGGGGACGGAATACAGGGACAGAAAAATTCTGTCTCCGACCTGTTTGCTTGCTGTCCCCACCAA
>JAOQMS010000005.1:54833-70261 GCA_027563885.1 Erythroxylum longipes
TCTGTTCTGTTCCGTCTCCAAATTTCCGTCTCGTTCCGTCTCTGCATATTGGAGACAGTAACCAAACAGACTGTAAGGGAACAGATCACATGTTCTACTTTTGCTGTTTCAAACTTGTTCCAATTCATGTCATCTACACATTTACATGAAACTCTTGAAAGATACCTTTCAAAAGTTTTGGATTTTAAAATAATATTATTTTCATATAATTTATTAAAATGATATTTTTTAAATTTTTTAAATTTTAAATATATAATTTAAAAATGATATTATTTTAGTTAATTATACTAAAATGACATTATTTTAATAATAAAAAACAATCTTTACATAATTTTAGGACGAGAAGATTTGGTCAAATTAAACTTAACCCATTAATTTAAAGTGAAATCAGATGAAAAATTTCAGCAGAATTATAAAAAATAATGATAATAATAATAACAAGCACTAATTCATACTGATTCTGAAATTATTCTGACGATATACGTCACATTGAAGCTGAAGAGCTTTTATTAACACTAGTACAACGTACAAGTAAAAGCAACTTAAATTGCTACTGCTATTACACACATAGCTTTCCAGCTTCTTAAGGTACTTCCATGGTAGTCATAGGCTTTTGGTTCTGCTTCTGATCTCATCACGGAAGTGTATAAGCTCCACACTTGTAACCTACTGGACGATTAGCAATATTGCATCGTTTTGGGATAGTAATGGCGATTTCAGGTTTGATTCCTGAAGCCTTGGCGATGTCAGAAAGCATCACAGCACAGAGACAGCTTGGATTCTGGCCAATTCTCTTCACCTGAACGCAGCAACTGTCGGTCACCGGAGCGTTCTGGTCCTGCGCCGCCGTGGCACATGGAACTAGCTTCATTGCTTCCTTATCTGGTGTCGTTGATTTTCCACACTCGCCAGCTCCGTTGGCCTGTTCAAAACTGGTCACAACAAGCACAACCAAACCCACCATGCACATGAACTTGATCGAAACCTCCATTGTCTAAAACCCCTCAAGCGCACACAAGCAACAAGCTTATTAACTCTTATTTCTTGGAGTGCATGAAACTTACTCACATGGGCAGCTTTTTATACTGCAAAAAAGATCAGCTTTCATGGTGCTCGTACCCTCTTCTCCACTTAAACAACAATGGAGGTAGCACTAGAACCAAAGCGCAAATATGTTATTACAGTAGAAACACACTTGGTGTTTGGAACCACTTGTTTTCATCTCCACTATCTGATTCATCCCATAACCAGATGTTAGGATCTCCATTTGACATAGCACAATCTTGGCAGAAAATTATATTGCCAAATGCCACCTCAGTTGATCTCTAGAACTCCATAGCCAACGTTAAGAACAGAAGGTCTGGTCCAATGGAAATGTCACTCTTTGGAAACGTGGATCCAACTTTGAGCTTTCGGTATGAAATCAATATCACCAACCACACCAAAACACCAAACCCATTGTTGTTATGATCTTTACTCGTGTTGGGTAAACCTTAAATCCAACTCTAGTTAGGGATGACACGTCACTAGTTTATCTGAGTTAGTTGTATTAAAATAAAATTATTTTAACTAAACATAGTTGAAGTGACTCATTCAGCACTCTCATCTCTTATTAAAAGATTTCAAGTTTGAGTCATAACTACGGAGAAACCTGTTTGACCAACATTTTATTCTTTACGAACTGACCTGCTGTGAGTGGAGATTAGTGTGAGTGGAGATTTTATTCTAGATCGCCTCTTTGACACAAAAATAAAATTTTTAATATAAAAATTTAAAAATTGAAAAATGTAATTTTATTTAGTTAATTCAAAACATCATGAAAACGTAATCAAACTTGATTAGACTTCGATTCAAGTGAGCTTAGCCCAACCAATTGTTAAGCTTTTCTCTTAGCTAGGCCTTAAGTATGGTGAGTTATACAATTAGAGGTGTTGCCTTAGACATTCGATAAATAAAGTCAACTTTTAGCTGACGGTCAACCAAGGGCATTTGGTCTAGTGGTATGATTCTCGCTTAGGGTGCGAGAGGTCCCGAGTTCAATTCTCGGAATGCCCCACTTTATTTTTTGGCATTTCAGAACTTGTTCAATGTTACCAGTGACGCAGTCCATTTTGCTACTGCTAGAGATAAAGGCTGAAGACGAACATCAGAATACAATCAACTCATTCTCTATAGTACATACTATCAACTCATTACATGTATCCTGTCCTAAAGCTTATTTCTTCATGTTTAAATCCTGAAGTGAATTCATAGAGCTGATTGCTTCTTTCATGCACTTCATATTTAAGAATGATGACACAGATGCATTTGTCCTTCCCATTGTCTGATCTATTCCCACATTCGGAGTTCCACAACCTTTGCCTTCTTTATTATCAATGCTCAGATACTCTTGCAAGGCCTTTTTCACATTCAAATCATGCTGAGGAATTTTGGCACTGGTAATGAAGGGTGATTTATCTCCTCTTTTAATGGGGCTAACCAGACGGCCTGGCGAAAAGTTTGGTGTGGTGAAAGCTGTCTTGTACGGAGTGTTTGAGGCCGGCACCGTGTACGGGATTGATACAGTTCTTTGAGGAATGACACTGATTTTGGAGATTGATGAGAACTGGTCGGAATGTTTTGTTAAATCATCCACATATAGCAAATCATCAATTCTTGCAATTATGTTGAAAGCCAAGCACTCCAATACCCTTGAGTAGCTCTCCAGAATGGATTTCCCAACATCCTGACAAGAACAGAAATGTGGCTCTAGTAAGTCTGGTTTTTCAGAAAAGGAAGAGTTTCACAGTGATTCACTATAGGAAGAATTTAAACCTTGTTGTACTGGATCTTGCTCATGTCCAAGGTTGTTTGAGGGAGACCTGGGAATCGCTGCTTCAAGCAAAGTAGGAGGCTTTCTGCTCGATCGGCAAGTAATTCCCTCTTGGCTGCATCAACCATCAGTTCCTTGACCAATTCCCATGATGACTTTGAACTGGAACGTATTGTGCTATTATTAGGCTTGACATTGGTTCTTTTGCGCCACAAATAGATGGCGGCTTCTACTCTGTTGGCAAGTTCTATAGCTTGATGCTCTGAAGTCAGATCAAGACAAGCAAGCAGACATTCAGGTGAAAACTGATCTGAAGTAATGTAGCGATAGATAAGGTCTCCTAAGCTGGCTCTTGCATTCTGAAACCAAAGTTGGAGAAAAAAGCATTAACAGCAGTTCCTTCTCATATTCCATCAAGAGTTCAAATACAATCGGGCAATTGATACCTTTGGAAGGGAATCCATATAGGATTCAGGAACTTCCATATCAGCTAATGTAGCACTGTTGATAGCCATGGCAGCTTTCAAGATTTGGTTTGTGCAGTCCCTTTTGTGTTGCAAATGTTTTCTCGAGTTCTCAGTAAGACCAGTTGGAAGGACTCGAGGAACGGGCAGCCACCACTTCTCCTCTTGACGTTGAAGGGATCTTCGAAACGAAGATGAGCCATCAACTTCTTGGGCTAGAATTCCTTGGTCTATGTACCAGAACTCTTTATGCTCAAAACTATCCAATATTTCCTGCCAAATAAGGAAACTTGAGATACTGAGTGACTTCATAACAATGTAAGGATTTTTTGAACTAACTAATCATCCTGCATCTTACAAGAAGCATGTTATCCAATTTGCGCAAAGCTGGGAGATTTATGTAAAGATCAGATCTTGGTCTGCAAGTCATGACCTGGAACAAAAAATTGAAAACCATTGAGAACACCACGAAAAATCATTCAACGTCTATGCCCTACAAGGATGAAATCTTCTCCTGATCCTTCAAGATATGCTTTACTGGGAATTTCCCTGTAGTTGTTCCAGCATTCCAGATCTAAGAATGCTTAGTTGCTTAACAGGTTTTGAAACTTTTTAGGGAGTTCAATTTAGACAATAGCAACTGAATTTCTCAATCAACTGAATGATATTCCAATGTTGGCCACATATTGACTAGTTGATTCTCTTTCAGCATTTCAGCTAAAGTTAAAGACAATATCCTGAAATTAGCAGGCCAAATAGACATTCAAACGGGTAGAGTTTGCTCAAATTCTAGTGAGGATTCCAGTAAATGCAATCACAGTCCATGAAGGGGAGTGCATAAGCCCACAAACAAAGGCACAATCCGAAAATGAAAGAAGAGCACAGAGAATAGTCGCCTACCTCGAGTTTGGTTCCATCCGGAAATGTCTGCCAAGAAGGTATCAACTCAACTATTTGGTCACTGACACAAAGAAGCCAATCCATCTCTCTACGCCACATGGCTTTCTTCTCAGGAGGCAGAGGCTCCAATCTCCATAGCTGTCCAAATAGAGTAGCTGTGCAATCCAACATAGAAAAGGAAACAAATGTAAATTGGAGGTCAGAGTTGAAGCATAAAACGAAATATAACAGAATAAGAATTCTGAAGAAAACAGCATAACAATCATACCACATAAATTAGTGATGGCATTAGAAATGGCCAATGCTGTGCTAACTCCATTGCCACAACCTGACATGTCCTCTCCAAGCAACAATTTAGCAAACCTTTCCTTCATCATCTCCATTTCTAGACCGCCATAACAATGTCCATCATCAAAAGTTGTCTCAAGTAATCAAAACAACATGCAAGCACTGACGATTTGAGGAATTATTACCTGAGATTGAACACCCCTGCTTCTCCAACTTCTTTTCATCAAAATGGGGTTTCTCTCCACTATCAGTTGCAACACATTTATTACTTGTATAATCAGGAGCTTTATCTTTCTGAATAGGCCAACCCAATGAAGGCGGCGAAGATGAGTCCTCCTCAGAGTTACTATGACTCTGCTCCTCATGCCCTGTAGTCTCAGATGTTAAAAAATCAGAGCTTGGACTACTTTCTCTGCCCTTCTCTTCAATCAAGTCTCTAAACGTCTGGATTTCACCTTCATAATCATCAAAACGTGCATCTTTCTCTTCAGTGATTTCACTATTGTTCTCCATCAAGCCCTCCACCTCAGCTTCTTCTTCTTCTTCTTCTTCTTCTAGGAACCCAGATGAGTCGTAAAAAACAGAGTTGTTCACCACCATACCGTGATACTCTTAACCCTTTCAAGCATAACCCTTTTGGCAATCTAGCTTTGTCACGCAAGTATCTGAAAGATTTTGGGATCCACAAACCCCCCAAAGAAAATGGGTTCGATATATTCAAAGTCCCAAACTTCACTACTGGCACAATAAGCTTGAACAACCAATGTTGTTGGGTTGTTTACCTTTATTTTTGGTGGCTGAAAATTCCATCCATAACGTCTCAACCATGTCTACTTCCCTGTGGGCCAATAGAGAAAAGACTGGATCTTTTTTCTTTTTTCTTCTTCAACTAGTGAAGGAGGCCCTCATCTACTATGATTACTGCAACTTGCTCAAGCAAATGACACGAGAGAGAGCGAGATAGATAAGAAAAAGGCTCTTCTTGATGACCCCATCATTTTTTCACTGAACACCCATTTTAAAGAAAAGCTAATAGGCTCTTAGCTTGGTTCTTTTTGCTTCGATTTTGCTTAAACAAGGCTCCTAAATGAGTAACAGGACTCCATTAATGATTCCCAAATTCGTTTGAATCACACAAATCAAGAAAAAACATCATGGGAATCGTGTAAACGACGGATCTTCTTAACGTTGTCTCCTTATAAATCCTACATTTTGTTTGTTACTCACCAAGAGCCATTCTAGATCTGCTTTGAAAAGGACTACCCTACCCCTCCTCATGCATAGGAACAGAAACATTTAATGTCCAAGTTCTACTTTCTGTGTAGCTTGTGAAAGAGGGAACTGAAAATTTGGTGCCACTTTACGTTCACCTACAGTTGTAGTATGGAAAAAGCATGTCTAATAGCAGGAACACCGTCTCATTGCAAGTAACATAATGTCATTTTCGTTTTTCTTCCGTTAATATAACTCCTATAGCTTCTGATTGTCCACCCGCTCTAGTGTTACATGTAGGTGGTGAGTTTACATTATCATTTACCTCAGTTTCACAATGTCAGTGATTGTGTAACCATTCCGATATCATATCGGTCACGGTATATCTTTATGTGTACTGAATAAATCGTCGAGAAAAGTTTGCGGAGGGATTCTTCTGCTAAGGTCACATTCTGAAAGGCATGATCTTTCGTTTTTCTGCCAGCAAAATATCACAATAACAATACTTGGTGGTTGTTGACACCTAGATACAGCATAGAAGAAAAAGGACAGGAGCTTGCAGAGAATTGGCAAATTCTAGAGTATGTATGGTAACAGAAAAGGAGATATGTTTATCTTTTGAGTCCCACACGACAGGACATTCACGAGATGCACGGACCCTGTGGTAAATTCCCTTGTAGTTCAAGGGCATTGTAGTAAAATAATTTAATGGTGTTAAATAAATAAATAATTGATATAAAAATATAAAAATGAACAAATAATAAAAGATATATTAAAATAATAAGATTAAAATTAAAAACAGACATAAGCATAAAAGACAATAATAATAATAATAAATATACATACAAATAAAAATATAAAAATAAGTAATATAATAAATATAAAAAGATAACGAATAAAATAAAAAATAAAAAGTAAATAAATACACAAATAGTTCCCTTGCATTAGATACATAATATGAAGCTAAATACAACGATCAAAGACTACATTTTAGGAAATAAATAAGACTATTAATATATTGGTCGGTACATATGATCAAAAAATAGTATAAAATTATTATATAGTATCAGTGAAATATTCCACAAGCTTGTGAGTTGTAGTTAGAAGGGTGTTTCTTAATTCATATGATTTAATGATTTTACGTATCATGAATTTTTGATATCTTCGAGTACCCTTTAACCAAAAGTTGTCGGGATCATATGATAAATATTTTATTATTGTTGATGGTAATTTATTTAAAATTGGGCTTATCATTAAAAGAAAATTAGTAAAAGAATAAAATATTAAAAAATATCAAGTTAGAATTATAAATTTTAAAATAAAATCTATCTCTTGTAACTTAGGGTTCAAAGTTCATAACAAAATTTGGTAAAGATCGAATCAGATGATTTTGCCGGTTGGTCCAACTGAAACGTGTACCGAAAAGATCGGCCCATCCCAACAGCTTCCGCTGTTTGATGTTGACTGCTCATTTGAAGGAACCGTAGAGGTAGAGGAAACGGTTGGCTTGAATGCTTTTTGGTTTCAATTTAGGATTTGGAAATTGGAATTGGGGAATATAATGTTCACCGTGTTTTTCTGTTTTGAAGTTGGTGGAATGGGTAGAGAGTTAATTTGGACTATTAATAGTAAGACATGACATGTTCTTGTTATAATTGCCTCCCTGAGTACATATTCCACAGAATTGTGAAAGAAGTAAATGAAGGAGGCTACTTTCATTAAATGTTTGAATTCCAATGAGTAATTGATTAAAGATGGCGATAAGTCGGAGCAGACTTAGGTTAATTTTGGGGATCAAATTTTCTGTGCCTGTAATCATGTGTCAGTCCTATTCAAGACCAAGAACAGAGTTGATACTTGATACAGAGGATTTGAGGACTTACTTTAGGTTAATTTTGGGGATCAAATTTTCTGTGCCTGTAATCATGTGTCAGTCCTATTCAAGACCAAGAACAGAGTTAATACTTGATACAGAGGATTTGAGGACTTACTTTTGCTAGATGGGGATGACAATAGATCTGAGCCTATTCTGAAAATTAATAACCAAGCTCAAGTCAATCCTATGGTCCGATCGAGCTTAAGGCACACAATTCAAGCTTGAGATTAATTATTTTTTATTTAATTTAAAATTTAAAAATTGATATTATTTTATTCAAAAATATTGTTATTTTTTATAATTTCGAACTTTGGATTAGACCGAACGGAGCGGTTAAAGTAGGGACTTTGCCTAAAGTCCAAAATCTTTTTAAAAAAACAAACTCAATCACATTGAAACACACACATTGGCTTCACAAATTTAGAAGTGACAATGGGTCGAAACCTAAGTTTGATTGAGTCCAGACAAATGAATATATATTTGAATTTATTTGAAATTCGGACATACTTAACAAAATTTGAATTCATTTGTTGAGTTCACTTAAAATTTTGGACATATTAAAAAAATTTAAATTCATTTGTAAGGTTAAGTTTATATTTTTTTTACAATTCTAATAAGTATAAATCAATTTATTAAAACACATATTTACGATGTTTTTTTAGTTTGAATCTAAGCATGATTAGATAGGCCGATATTTCTTGGTTTGACCAAAAATGACAAAAAGAAGCTATTTTTTATTTTTTATTTTTTAAATAAATCGGGCCTATCGGTCAGGCCCAACCTGTCATTCCTATTTGAATCAAAATTATGAGAACTTATAGAGAAATATATATATTTCAAACTAAGTTTCGAAGCAATACTCTTATGTTTGATACCCAAATTTAAGATTTAATTAAACTAATCTCAATTGATTAAACTAAACTCAATTGATTAACTTTGTTAAATTGGGTCCAGTTGATTTTACTTTAATTTTTTTTCTATTTTCTCTATTTAGAATCCCATTAACAATTTTGTAGTCTAATTTCCGCAGCCGCTATCTTTTAGATGCGCACTGCGTAAACTTTCGAATTGACTCAATAGCTTGTAAATCACATCAATCAAGTACTCCGCATTAGGCAAGCCTTGTACGACAAGCTCGATTAAAAGAGCATAGGTAGGGAGATTCAAACATAAGACCTTTTAGCTCCATGCCCCCACTCCACCAACTCGACCACCCTTTAAGGAGCTATATTATCATATATCATTTAACTTGATAAGTAACTAATTAGATATTTGCTAGTCTTAGAGTAGTGTTTTAGTTTAAATCTAGGTATGGTTGGACGGGCGGATATTTCTTATCTCAACCAAAAATGACAAAACGAAGTCATTTTTTAATTTAAAAAATAAAAAATCAGGCTTGTTGGCCCAGCCTGGCCTGTTATCCCTGTTTGAATCAAAATAATGAGAAATTATAGAGAAGGATATATATATATTTTTTGAACTAAATTTCAAACCAATACTCTTATGTTTGATACCTAAATTTAAGATTTAATTAAACTAAACTCGATTGATTAACTTTGTTAAATTGAGTCCAATTGATTTTACTTTAAAATTTTCTATTATCTCTATTTAGAATCCCATTAACAATTTTGTAGTTTAATAACCTGCAGCCGTTATCTTTACGATGCGTATTGGGTAAATTTTCGGATTGATCTAATAACCTACAAATCATGCCAACAGGGTACTCCGCACTAGGCAAGCCTTGTACGACAAGCTCAATCAAAAAAACATAGGTAAGAGAATTCGAACACAGGACCTTTTAGTCTCATGCTCTTACTCTACTAACTCGACCACCCCTAAGAAGTTGTATTATCATATATCACTTAACTTGATAAGTAACTAATTAGATATTTGCTAGTCTTGAGTAGGGATGGAAACAAATTGAATCGAGTTAGGTCTAGGCTGGCTCGATTCGACTCCCTAATACACAACTTGAACTCATTTAAGTTGTCCAAAATAATGTTATTTTGGGGTCGGAGTTGTTCTAACTTTTTTGACCAATCTCTTAGGCTGAGGCTTGATCTAAAATCCAATCCAACTTAGAACCTAATTTACTCATTGGATTGGATAAGGCCACATGCAAACCCTTTTGCCATCCATACTACCCTAGTTTACTCATTCAGGTCACAAACTCTAAAGCCATTTCAACTTGACCAACCCATAGATGATCTTTTACGTTGGAACTATTATTTCGATCAATGATTAAATCAGTTTGACCGATTTTTAAAAATGGACAATTTCTTAATTCGATTTTTAACTTTTCAATTCGATTTATTTTAACAAATTTTTTTTAAAAATTTTATCAATTTATTAATTAATTAGTCTATTTTTTGATATACTTTTGTAAATTAATAAATTCTTATAAACTTAAATAGATCAATTAATTTTCATTTAACAATATCTTTTTCTTAATTAAATTTTAAATTCTTCGATAAATACTCTCAATTATACCGATTTTGTGACAGTCTAATACCAATTAAATTTTTTAAAACTTTAAACTCTTTATCTTATCGGTTTAACTTTCGGTTCAAATTTTAAACATTGATTATAACATATTAGAGTCAACTCCAATTTACCTGTCCCCTGTATATAATTCAATCTGTTGAGGTCATCTTACTGATAATCTATTTCATGTTCTAACCACTTCGATCATTGACAAAGACCCAGCTAATTAAAACCTTAACATGGTCATCGCATACTTGTTTGCTAAGAAATCTTGTCCATCTTCACTATATAAGGAGGGTCAAAGAACGTAACAGAACAGCACAGTCATTGAGCAAGTAGTAAGAATCATCCATTACTATGGCTGATGTGAAGCTGTTTGGGTTATGGGCAAGCCCTTTTGTTCGCAGAGTCCAGATGGCACTTCAACTGAAAGGTGTAGACTACGAGTACATAGAAGAAGACATGAACAACAAAAGTGAACTGCTTCTCAAGTACAACCCTGTCCACAAGAAAGTGCCTGTGCTTGTTCACAATGGAAAACCAGTCGCTGAGTCACTCGTCGTTCTTGAATACATTGATGAAACCTGGAAAAACAACCCCATCTTGCCTGAAGATCCTTACGAGAGATCAAGAGCTCGGTTCTGGGCTAAGTTCATCGACGAGAAGGTACTATATTTCTTAAACTTTGAGTGAATGACACAGAAATGGGTTTGTTCCCGCCGTATCGCAGATTCAAACTCGGGCTAAATTTAACCAAGAAATGGGTTTGTTTGTCATGATTTGTTTGTAGTGCAATCCTGCCCTTTGGCAGATCGTATGGAATAAAGAGGAAGAACGAGAGAAGGCCATAAAAGAGGCACTTCAGAGCCTGAAAACACTTGAGAGAGAGCTCAAAGGCAAGAAGTTCTTCGGAGGAGATAGCATTGGACTAGTCGACCTGACTGCCAACTTCATAGGCTATTGGTTTGGGGTCATTGAGGAAGCTTCAGGCATGAAGCTGGTAACAAAAGACGAGTTCCCTGATCTGTGTAACTGGATAGACCAGTATGTTAGCTGCAACATAGTGAAGCAGAATCTCCCTCCCAAAGATAAGATGATTGAATCCTTACATGCTCGCATCAGTACTGGATCTTGGAAGTATTAAAACATATCTGTTCATTGTACCGGACAGAAACCCACACCAAAATAGGAGTTCCGATCTAGTATTCGCAACTTATGATCTGTAAATGTTTCTTATGTTCTGTGAAGAAGGTTGTGCTCAAAGTTCAGGAATGTAGTCAGTTCTGCACTTTATCAGTATTCGGTCAATCTATGCTTTATTACTGTATAAGAAATCATATCAACATGTATGGAGTCCTATTTTAGTCCTACTCGTAATGAGAACGTGGAAACTTCATCATAACGATTTTCTCCAAAGGGAAGAATGTAGAATTGAATCCACTTTCTATTCCAAGCACAGCTCCAAACAGAGATTTGATCCAATAAGATAAGAGCAGAAGCAACCATGTGGTCAGAGTCTAGTCTAAGGTTGTTAGAGATAAAGACATAACAAGCATAACATGGTCAAAATATTCCACAACTTTTATTACATTCTATGAGGTTTAAAGCTTCCAAAACAAGACCACATTTCTTAAACTCCACGAACAAGACCAGTCATCAACCAGACAGTAAACTTCTGAACTGAGAAACACAATAAAAGTACATCACTCCAAAGTAAAACCGTAGATCCAACTCAAGTTTCGATTCAATGATTCCTCAGTGCTTTTGGGAGCTTGAGTCCTTAACAATGGTGACAGGGCAAGAAGCATGTGTCATCACATAAGAGCTCACACTTCCCAGCAGTATCCTATTTTCACATACAATCAGTTCCTTCGAAAAACTATTATTGTGAGGATCGAAAAAGCAGATAGATCAACTAAGTTTCATACCTTTGGACAGTACCAAGTCCTCGACTTCCCATGATCAAGGAGTCCAACTTCAGATCCTGGATCGCATCAAGAAGTTTCTCTCTTGCATCTCCTCCCCAGTAAAGTTTCGCGACAACGTTAATCTACACAAAGAAAACATTATCAGTAACAAACTACATATTAACAAACAGAAACAGGAAAGCAGATAAATAAACATATCAAAAAGGAAAATTTTACCTCCTTTTGACGAGAAGCAGTGTCAAGTATATCAAGAACTTCGATGTCTGTCTGAACATCGTAACCTTTCATTACCTCGGGCTGTCTGAACTCGGCCAAAGGAATGAGAGCTAACCCAGATCACGAAAACGCATCGGATCAAAATCTAAAGCATCGGATCACACAAAGACTAGACCAGACAAAAGAAAGACCTGAAAGTTTGCTTCAAGAAACACTTACGAGAACCAGAAGTGGCCCATAGTTTGTTACGAGTCTCGTCTAGGCTGTTGGGACTGATGTGGATTATGTACAAAGTGTCACCTTTATCAGCCAAATTGTCGATTGCCCATTTAAGAGCGTTCTTGCTGCTCTTTGAGAAGTCCATTGCCACACCAATCCTTCGATCTCCTGCCATTTTTGCTCTCTGCTCTACCCTCTGTTTAGCTCACTTCTCTAGGGTTTCTTCAAAATGCGTGAGATTAATATCAATAAACAATCTTTGCTTGCGGGATATACAATCAAAACAGCAGAAAAAGTTGCGTTTAGGCTTCGAGTTTGTGTGTGTCAGAATGTTAATGGGTCCTCCTTCCTTCACATGGACAGGACAGAGTGCTTAAGATGTGGGAGGCTTTATTCTCTGCTGTGTCGTACTTCGATTAAGTTGCACCTGGACCGTTAACATATAAAGGGAATCATCCGACGGCCGTGATATTCTCATCTTCCTCGCTGCAATCGCTTTATTGAATCTTACTATGGATCGGGCCGTACTGGATGGCGGATGGGTCGGTGGATTTAGGATAAGATCTCTTGCTCGTGTCACGGTATCCTTATTATGTTCTATTAAATCTCATCCACATATTTATATGGACAATGCTCCTATCACACTCTATTAAATCTCATTCACACATATATGTAACAACTAAATTTCATCCACATATTTACGTAGACCATGCTCTTATCATATTCTATTAAATCTCATCCACACATGATGCATAAATGTATGGATGGGATTTAATAGAAAAAGATTGGAACAAAATAAATGGAACAGAAGAGAAGATTTGATACCGGTAGATTTATGTGTTCTAAATTATGGATATAACTATAAAAAATTTAATAGTCACTATAAAAAATTTAATATAAAAAATTTAATAGTTGTATTTTCTAAAAAATTTACTTAACACTTTAAATCTTAATTTTTATTAAATAAAGCCTAAATTTATAAATTGCATTTTGGCAAATACTTAAGCCTTTTAATTATAATAAGGGGTAATTATCATATTATAATTCATAAAATTAGGACTTACAGTGAAGCGGTCTCTCTATTGGTTAGGTAAAGCTGTATACTACTAGATCTATTCAGATCTTACATTTCAGCGGAATTTTTACTGAGTATTGTTGTTGTTGTTGTTTTAGGACTTATAGTAAAAATTAAAATTATTTAACAAAAAATATCAATAAATTTAATAATAAAAGTTCAAATGTTAAATTAAAACATTTTTTCTTATTATTGAAATGGTCAAACATAGACTTTGTTTTCTAAAAATTAAAATAATAAATCTTACACGTTTTTGAATATTAATATAGAAAAATAAAAGATGATAGGAAGCTTCTTGGCACTTTCCATCGTCTTAATCCATGGATTTCTAACATTTATTTTTCCCTGTTTTGTTGCTTTTACGAAACAATTTCTAAGTTTGAAATTAAAAATTAGTTGTTCTAATAACTCAAATATATATTAAATAAATTATTAATTATTTATAATAATTAATATTTTTAATTTTAATATAAAGCATTTTTATTTCAATTTTTTATTAAATTAAAAATCTCTTATATTGAGAGACTTTTAAAGAAATTTGCTTTACCAATTAGATTACATCTTGAGACTAATTTAAATTTTGAATTGAAACGTCAAAAGCAGAGAAAATATGGTCCACAGACATTTTAAAGTGCTGAAAATGTGCCTCGTGGTCAATTTTAATGATGAATGGCATTGGAAAAAACTGAACTCTTAACGTTGAAATAAACAGAGTTGACATTACTGTTTAGAATCTTAATTTTAAAATAATAAGACTTCCCACGATCAGGAATGGCCTAAATGGTGTAAACTTCTCATTTAAGGCTCTCCTTTATAAGAGGTTTTGAGTTCGAGTCACATAAAAGGAGGAGAAATAAGAAATTTTCCCTGTTGATGATCTTCTAGACCCCTGGATAAAGCTCCTTGATCGGATCAATTACGGATGCCTCGCTTCCAGCGATAGTGTGGGAGTTGAAGCTACTACGGAGCCTGAGGGCTACTGGGAACCTAATGCTAAGCAGGGCCAACGATCAATCAACAGTTGACCAATCAAGTATGTGACGACTCCTTATGCACAGAAGTGTACAGATTACGTAAGAACATGAGGAATCTTAGGGTTCCATATTTATCTTTAATTTAACATTTTAAATTAAGGTCCTTTTAGTTAATAAATTTAACAAATTTAAGACTACAACAACATTACTTTGAGAAATCAAATCAATATGATATTATTTTAAAATAATGTGAGTGGTTTGAACTTACGGAGACAACTAGACAATGTGTTAGGTTCGACAAAGTACAACTAGACAATGAGTTAGGTTCGACAAAGTTAAGAAGAGCAATGCTCCTAACCTAAGTTCGGCCAGACCTCTTAAGGACGGTCTAAACACGTTTAAAATAATATCATTTTAGTTTTATTTAATGAAATAATATTATTTTGATTTTTGTATTTAGATTAATTAAATTTTAACCTATTAATTTTAGGTTGAATCGAGAAATTGAGCCGAATTAGTTGATATTTTACCGATTCTAAGCTATGGCCAGTCCATTGTTTCTTAACTTCAAGTTGAGCAAAGCTTAACTTGATCCATGAGAACTGCCTCCTCAGCCTAATGGAAAATTTCTACTTCATTAGTCATTATCTTTTTTTTTTTTGGTAAAAGGACGAAAGGAGGAATCTAACTCCTCAAGAATGCAACAGAGCGCTGATCATTGTGGAGAATCTCTCGAAGTCTCAAAGGCCGGTTTGACCAAACTATTCAATGATCATTACAAGAGGATCCAATTTTAGCAAGAAAATCTACACAACCGATTGCTTTCCCTAAGAACATGACAAATGGAGTAGCACCATTGTCTACTTAAAAGATCCCTAATATCCTGGAGGTTTAGTCATTAAGTATATATACTAAGGACGAAGGGGATGAACGACCACGGAATTCATCTCCTTCGTCCGTTTAATCTGACGGTCATTAGC
>JAOQMS010000005.1:98976-132089 GCA_027563885.1 Erythroxylum longipes
ACTTTTCTTATCTTGAATCTTACAATTATTTAAATGGAAAACCTAACAAAAGAAGGAAGAAGACAAAAGGAACACATTTTCTCTTTACAAGTGTGAAAGGGATAGGATTAATTTATATGTATTGAATAATTTGTTTGAGTATAAATTAGTTCACATTAAATATGAAGCTTGTGAAATGGAATTCTGAATAGGTTTAAGAATAGGTCAACTTTGAGTTGTGTCTTATTCGAATATGTTTTGAAAAGTTAAATTAATTATTTTAAGAAAGACATTCAGTCGAGTCTAATTTAAAATTCAATTAACTCAAACTTAATTCATTAATTTTAAATTAGACTAAAACAAAATTGTATTTTTTTAATATATCAATAGTAATGGTAATTATTTATTTGTCTTGACTAACCATTATAACTATAATGATTATATTCATTCTCATTTTTTACTATATCTATTATCATTTTTATTACCATTACTCGATATGAACCGAGCGTCCTTTTAATTTTATGACCTTTAAAGTAATAAATGTATTAATGAAATATACACCGGAAGAGAAAAGGTCAAACATGGGTTCCTGGGGAGGAACCATGGTTCCATGTTCTCTTCTTTTGCCTCCGCGCAAAAACAGACAAAGTTTAGCCAACAAACAAAGACACATCAAATTATCTGTTCCAGTTATTCTGTTCTAATCATGTTCTATTAAATCTCATCCAAACATTCATGTGAGGCCTACGTAAATGTGTGGATGAGATTTAATGAAACATGATAGGACTACTATAACCAAAACAGGAGATCTGATCTCAAATAAAGAGAGTTGCCTGAGTTGTTCCAATGGGGTCCTTTGTGCTTTGCCTATATTGATTCGACTTAATATGAAATTAAAATTTAACTTAACTAAAATTTGAGTTAATTTTCAATAAAAATTTTAAAATTAAAATAATACTTTTAATTTTTTTTAAGTAACTTAAGAAAATTATAATTAAAATTTAAGGTGGGCTTAAGTCAATTCTTAAGGGATTTAGGTAAAAAACATATTTAATTTAGCCTAATTCACTACAATCCAATCGTCAAAAAATTAGGGATGACAATTGAACATGAGTTTAACTCAGCTTAACCTGAAATAAACAGGTCAGACTCGAGTTGATAGAGCATTGGACCTAGTTTTTTGAGAATCAGGCCTCGAGTTTGAGTTATCCAGGTCCAATCTGAGGCCCAACCTTAATAAACAATACAATGTCGTTTTGCTGAAACCGACGTCCTTTTGCATTTTTAATTTGTAAAAAGAGATTCAATGAGTCACCCAAATTGCATCAGACTCGGTTGGGCTCAAGCTCGGGCTTGGATTGCATCCCTAATAGAAACTACTTCTTATTATTTTTATATCTTCTTGTAATTTATTTTACTTTCAATTTTTTTGCGAATGTATAACAAATAAAGATATCCATTTTGTAAATTTTGATTAATTTTTTAAATAAACTATATATTTTACTTTATGAAATGATCATAGTTCTCTTGTTAAAAAATTTCATTAAATTTTTTGACATAACCAATACTTACCATAATTTGAAATATGTTAGCATCAATTCCATAAAAAATTTGAGAAATTTTTGAAAAAATAAATATGTTTATCCAATTAATAAAATAAGATTTTTAAAGAATATTAAACTATGTGTTTTTAATAAATAAATAAAATATAAAATACATATTTTATACAATTTTAATTATGAGTAATTTAATGATTAACTTAGCTCGAACAAAAATAGTGAATAATAATTTTTTAATAAAAGTGTCTTATGACTGTTGCAAAATTTTTGTAAATTCAGTGTTGTTGAATTAACATTTTGAATTGAGTTAGTAAAATTATTAAAAAATTAGTCACTTAATTAAAATTTGAACAATTTAGAACATGATATCCTTTTTATATTGTCAGATAGGGATATCAAATTTAGCCCGACCTGATTTTAGCTCGGGTAAATCAAACCATGGGCAAACCACAAGCTGAGATCGGGCAGAATATGGGCCGGTTCGTGACCTAACTGTTACTTAAAAAAGGACATCATTTTTTACATTTTTCTTTAAAAAAATATATGATAAGTTAGGTTAACCCGACCTACCCGTACTCGTCGAGTCACCAGTGAAATTATTGACTGACCTATCATTATTTTTGACTTTTTTCTTTAAAAAATATACGATAAATTAGGTTGACCCGACTCATCTGTACTCTCCCAACCACGAGTAAAGTTACTAGCTGACTCATCTTAACCCACCAAATTACAGGCTACCCTGACCTTCCGCCCGACTTATTGACATTCCCCGTTGATGGATAGAAAGCTTTCTAGAAAGAAATAAATGTGTTGAACTTGATTACCTAAAGCCTTGAATAGTCAAGACGCCGTTTATTGGTGTGGGGCCGGGGGACTCCAAATAAGACCTCATTTGGTCACCTTTTCAACGTTTCGATCTGCCGTTGGCAATAAGGACCATTGACCATTGACTCTTGAATTGGTCATCTGTCATGTCATGGCATAGTCATCAACCAACTGCCGTTAACTAACTTTAGCATCCACAATTATGTTGTTTCTTCTTTTTTATTTTTATTTTTTAAAACCTAACGGTCTAAAACTTTTCTAGCAATGAAGGCATGCTCTCTTTTTATTTTAATTATGGAATTTAAAGTCACATACTAAGTACATTTTTAAACATAAATAATATATTACAAATTATGTATTTTAAATAAACAATTTGATGAATTATTGATATAAAATTTTAATTACTATATATATATATATATTAATATAACTTCACTCTTAATTAATAATTTTTACGTGTTTGAAAATTGCGTCGTATTATACGAATTGAATAATCCTTTTAGCGAAAAAATGCAAAATAAATTGTTTTTAAGGATGATATTTCAAACTTAGTTATATCAAAACGGTTTGAATTGATTTGAATGGATTAAAATAAGATGACATCGGGTTTTATTTCAGTTCAATTGAATTTTAAATTACTTAAATTTGATTAGTCCACACTCGAACAGAAAAAAAAACAGGTCGATTATAGTTTATAAATAATTATGACTCAACTTGTGCCACTGTCATCTTTGATTGTTATAGAAATTATTTAATATAAATGTCAACCTTAGCTATTTCGAGCAAAAATATTCCTTAAGGGGTGGTCGAGTTAGTTGAGTGGAAAAAATGAGGTCAAAAGGTTTTATATTTGAATTCCCCTACCTATGCTCTCTCGATTGAGCCTGTCTTAAAGGGCTTGCTTAGTGCGAAATATCCGGTTGACGTGATTTGCAGGCTATTATATCAATCTAAAAGTTTACCCAGTGCGTATCTAATGAATAGTTACTACAGGTTCCTCCGTTTCCAAAAAAATAAAACTTCGAGCAATGCAATTTGCTCATTTTGTTGTTCTTGAGCCAACCCTAAATCTCATAAAAATCTATTATGCATAGCCACTAAGAAAAGGTAGTAGCCAAAACTATACAAAATTCATGTTAAAACCCAATTTGATTATGTTTTTTAGTAACCCTTTTGAGCCAATTGCATAAGATTCCTTCAAAGAATTAAGTAATATTAAAATGAGTTAATATATAATTAAAGCACATTATGTAATTTAAAAATTCAAAACAATGAATTATACATTTTAATTTTATACATACTTTATTTTGTCCTAATATTTTTAATATAAAATAATTCTATTTACAAATTTTTAATAAGGATAACAAATTCTGACGTGTTCAATTTTTTGAGATTTTTCAATTATGTGCTTAAATTTTTAAAATTTTCAATTAAGTGACTAATTTTTTATAATCTTTTAAAATATTAATTAATTATATTAATATTTTCCTAATTTAGGCGACAAAATCTATTTTTGTCTAAGTCATGTGGGCATCCACGTGAAAAAATATTTGTCAATTAATCATCTATGTGGACTAAATTACCTAAACCAATATGTGAAAGAGGTTACAAGTTTAATGTTTTGGTCCATATAGATAATTAGTTGACAATTAATTTTTCACGAGAACACTATATATCACGAACAAAAAAAAATCGTTAATCAAATTAGCAAAATACTAATAACTAATATTTAAAATGTTGAACTTTATCAAAAAGTTAAACAATTTAAAATGTGTTATCCCTTTTTAATGTAATTAATTTGAACACTTTCTTTGTTTTTAATTGACTATTTGGCATAATAAAATTTAAAATTTAAACTTTAACTTTCCTTGCACTTGCACTTAAAAGGTGGAATCGCCCATCTTAAGCGCCCCTATACTTCAACTCAACAGAGTAGTGAAAGGGTAAATTATGGTTTGATCTCACTCAATTTTTCAAAAAAATGGTCCTATGTTTAGTGCATATAACGAGCTACTGTACTAAATAAAACTCTCCGTTACTACTGCCGGGACTCAAACCTGATTCCAACTTTAACTTTCCTATTTCTATTTAAAGCTGGTTCATTCAATTGCCCCTCCTTTCATGTTTCAACTAATCCTTGTATAATCTCCTTTGATGTCTCCTCTCAACATCATTTCACAACACAAAATGGGATTCCTATTCAATTGTCTAATCATAGAAACGGATAGATAATGATCTGAAACTAAACAGGAAAAAAGGATAAAAACACACCATACACATTAAGTAGTGATGGGTCATTGCCAATTGATTTTGTATTTAAATTATCATATGAAAAAATTTTATTTATAACTTTATAATATTCTTTAATTATCACATGAATTTTTTTTATACCAATAAAGTAACGTTATATCAGAACTTAATAATTTAAATATTATATTGTTTCCAGTAAATAAATAAATAAATAAAAATTAATATAATATGACTGAAAAAATTATATTATAGTTAAATAACACTTATACTTACCTAACTTATGTCTATCAAAAATAACCTTTTTATCAGATAGGATAAGACTGTGTTTAAGTGAAATCCTTATAGACTTTTCATAGTTTATTTTTGACAAGACAATAAGCACATCAAATCATTTGTTTCAGTTACTCTGTTTTATTAAATTTCATCCATACATTTATGTAAGGTCTACGTAAATATATGGATGAGATTCAATAAAACATGATAAGAATATCATAACTGAAACAGGAGATCTGATCCCAACGACAATAAGAGCAAAAAACATCCTCATTCATAAAACTCTTGCAAATACCCAAATTGCCATTTTTAATTCTTTATAAGTTTATAATTATTATAAACTTATTATTATAGTGAATTAATTAAGGGTCACAAGACAAAAGGCACATCAAATCCTCTGTTCCAGTTACTCTATTTCATTAAATCTCATTCATACATTTATATAAAGTCTACGGAAATATATGAATGAGATTTAATGAAACATGATAGGAATATTATAACTGAAACAGGAGATCTTATCCCGACAACCTCTTTCATAAAACTCTTGCAAATACCCAAATTGCCATTTTTAAAAATAATTTTTAAAATTTTAAATTTTCAAAATTTGAAAACCAGGGCGAGGGAAGGGAATTCGTTAACCTCGGCTGCCGAGCCCGCAGTCGCACTTAAATATAATCCCAAGGGTAATTCGGTAATTCAATACCATTTTAAACTCTTCTTTCCACACTTTCATGCAGGCTAGGCCGGAGATGCTAATTTAAAGAAAAAGAAATTGACTTGTACCGTCCATTTTAGTATTTTATTATTCCCAATAAAGGGCTTTTTCTTCTCGAAATTTTCATATTCCTCTTTTAAATTTAAAATATACTTCTTATATATATACCTTAATTAAAAATATATACTGCTTCTAAAATATATATTAAATAAATTATTATATTTACTCAAAATTATATATTTTAGAGTTGATAAATTAGTTATAAACATTATTAATTTAGCCTAAATCTAATTTATGACTGATTAAACTACTTTAAATTTTTATTGAATTATTTTAAATTAAATTAATATTTTAGTTGCATCTATTTGAATTAATTCACAATTTCTAATATTTTAAATAATTTATTTAATGAATTATTGATTTAAAAAGATATGTTATTATTAACTTAAGTAGTTTTTGGTCAAATATATTTATGACTTTAACAATTGATTAAACCATGTTTAGTGACATTTTAGCAAAAAAATCGAATCGAAAGTTATATTAGTGAGGTAAAAAGTTTAAGATTTAAAAGATTTAATCTGTATTAGACTGTTATAAATTTAATTGAAAATTAAATAAAATTTAAAAATATAATTGAAAATTTTGAATTTTAATTAAAAAAATTTAAATAAAAATTAATCGATTTATTTAAACTTATAAAAACTTATTAATTTATAAAAATTGACTGATTAATTAATAATTTGATTATTTTTTAATAATAAAAATTATTAAAATTAATTCAACGAAAAAAAATTAAAAATTTAATAAATTATGGTTTAATTTTTTAATTAATTTATTTTAGTTTGTCTTATAATAATAATTATATTTTCTCACTCTCTTTCCTCGTAACAGCGCAAAAAAAAAAAAAAAAAAAAGGTTTCATCTTTCCTAGACTTCAATAAAAAGGCCCTCTCACTTTGTTCTCTGTCTCTCAACCGTCTCTCCGTGTCAAACTCGCGTTTCTTAGCACAAAGCATTCGGCGAAAAACAGAGAATCAGAGGGCTTTTTAAAGTGATATCTTGTCTTCGATTCGGTTTTCTACATCGTAATTCACATAAAACGCTTTGTTGTGTTCATATTCCTACACCCTTTTGGCCTTTTTGAACATCTTGATCTTGATCACAGGTGTCTGTAGATCATCCCCGTATCGAGTTTTTTTTTTATCATTGTTGCCGTAAAGTTTGCTTCTTTGTTCGATTTAGTTGGTGGGTTTTCATTGGTTTATTAATTAAGAGGGAAATTTGAGGAAGTTGAAGGTGGATTCATGTGTTAGTATTGTGGGGATAGCGATGTTGACCTCAACAGTTGGGTTTTGAAGTACTATGGAAGTAGTGGTTGCACGAAAAGAACAACGACAACAAGATGACGCTTTACATTGGTCGCGAAGCTTCAAAGGTTTCTCTTTTCTCTGTTGTTTTGTCACTTTGTGCTTTTGGATCCTCTTTTTGGTGTTAAAAAGAGCTTTCTTAGGGTTGATTCTGTTGTTGGTTATGTGATTTTGAAGCTCTCTTTCGTTGATTTGGTCGTAATAGATTCCTTTTGCTGTTCTCGTAATGAAGCTTTGGAAGAGAGTTTGTGCAGAGACAACCACAGAGATCAAGCTTCTTGCAGAGAATTGGAAGTACATTCTAGGGGGTCTAATTTTTCAGGTTTCCTTTCTGTTTCCAGAAAACTCATAGATAGATTCTCTATTTTTCACTGTGATTCTCTTTTCATGGGGTTCTGAGTTTACAACAGTCTCTCTCCCTATTATTTTGGGAGAAAATTTAAATTTTGATGTCTTTTTAGTTTCATAGATGAGAGGGGTGCTCACTGGGTCGAGGAATAAGATTCGAAATATTTTGTGACGGTGAAGTTATGTGGAAGAAACGAGGATTTGGTATTGTGACAAAGTTCAGGATTTAGTGTTACGACAAAGTTGAGGATTTGGTCTTATGGCGAAGTTGCTGTTAGTTCATATGGGCATTCCCGGGCAAGAGTGCTGTTATTTTCCTGTTTTGGCTTGGCTCGTAATGAAAGTAATAGCTCATTGAAATGACATTATAAGTTTTATGTTCCTCTGAGTCTCAGATTGAAAGTTTGCATTCACATTTCTGTGGAAAAAGCAACATTGCCTGTACTTTCAGTTATCATTTATAGAATATGCTTGCAATTCCTCACTTACAATGTCATGTTGTTTTTAACTATTTTTGGAGTTCCATTTCAGTCTTCCCAAAAATGTGGCTTTTACCTTGTGCTCAAGTTATTTGATTTATGCTTATTGCCGCTTCCCTTCACGTTTCGATTAGTTAAAATGCAAGTTTATTACTCATAGTCCATATCTTTTGCTGCAGTACATACATGGTTTGGCTGCTCGAGGAGTTCATTATCTACACCGACCAGGGCCTGTACTGCAGGATCTCGGGTTCTTTCTTCTTCCGGTTTGCCTCCTTTATCTGAATTGTTCCTTTATGTGCTTAAGTTGCCCTGCCTCCTTTTATCTAATAGTTTCTGCACTTTTAGGAGCTTGGGCAAGAAAAAGGCTACATCAGTGAGATGGTTTTTACCTGTGTCTTTGTATCCTTTTTCTTGGTAAGCCTCTTCTTTTGAATCTTTCCTTGCTGTCTTGCTTCCTATCTCAACTAATTAGGTTTGTAATGTGGGGTTGTATTCTGTTGTAGTGGACTTTCCATCCCTTCATCTGCAAAAGTAAGAAGATCTACACAGTTCTTGTTTGGTGCAGGGTTCTAGCATTTCTAGTTGTAAGTGTATATTTGACTGTCACTCCTATTTAATGTTGTTTTAAGTTTGCAAAGCGTAGCAATGTAGTTGGAATGTTGGAATTGAAAACTGTGCTCAGAAACTTATGATATATGCTCTATGTGTTTTTAAATACTGTTTACTTATACCAACTGATACAATCTATCCACATTTCTATTCTGAAATTTTCTGTGTTTCATTTGTCTGTTCCAGGCTTGTCAAGTTCTTAGGATACTTACATTCTATGCTACGCAGCTTCCGGGACCAAATTATCACTGCCGTGAGGTATAGATACTTCTCTCAACTTTTAAGAAAAAGATTGTGCATAGGTCCCATCTTGAGCCAAGGATATTATATCCTTCCCCTATGAATCCTCCAAGATTTGAACTTTGATGGCCCTACTGCTTTACTGCCTGGGCCAGCTCTAGGAGTTTTTAATATATTCTCCCTTTTATGTTTGAAGATTTTATCATTGTGTTTTTTCTTTAAGCCATTGTGTTTTTCCCGTATTTAATTATCTTTGAATCGAAAAGGAGATTGATATTTTACTGTTGCATGCACTTTTAGGGTTCAAAACTTGCCAGGTTGCCACGTCCACAGAGTGCACTTGAAGTAGTCCTAATCAATTGTAAGTGAGCTACTATTTAATCTGGTCCTTTGTTATTTGGTCAAGCTAATTTGGTTTATTGTTATGCAGTTCCTCATGGCATTGTGTACGGCTGTGGCGATTTGATATTTTCATCGCACATGATATTCACGCTAGTTTTTGTTCTTACATATCAAAAGTATGGGACACGAAGGTAAAGTATGGCATGTTATTCTACCTCTGTCCCCAATATCACTAAGAATGAGAATGCAACTTGTTCTATTCTATGATGTACTATATTTTTTATAAAGAATGTTGATACTACATGAATCAATCTCATCAGTTTCTTTCTACTAGATGGCCTGATTAATTTGTGATGTATGATTTAGGTGTATAAAGCAGCTAGCATGGTTGATTGCTGTAGTTCAGAGCCTTCTAATCGTTGCTTCCCGCAAGCATTACACAGTTGATGTTGTGGTTGCCTGGTAAGTGGGAGATATGCATTCAACTCGAATGGCTCATGTGAATGAATTAATCATTTCTTTAATTGGTTTACTTATGCAGGTACACTGTTAATTTAGTTGTGTTCTTCGTAGACAAGAAATTGCCAGGTTAGAACACATAAACTTTCTTTTTTGGCTTTTTCCTTGAATTTTTTTTCTTTTCGTCTCACCATGTACTGACTGAACTGATTTGAATTATCAATTTGCAGAACTACCTGATCGGACTAGCGGTTCTGCATCATTGATTTTGCCGACAAGTACTAAGGACAAGGATAGTAAGAACAAGGATAGCAAGAGCAAGGAAGAAAATCAGAAGCTCTTGAACGGGAATACAATAGATCCTCAAGAATGGGTATGGTGATTCTGCCTTAAAAGATTATTCCATAAAACATCTATGCAATAGCCTATGTTCAATATTCATATTTATAGTTCTTGTTATCTGGTTCAGAGGCCTAGATCTCAAATCAATGGCAAGATCCTAGAAGATGTCAATGGAGTCCATGTCGATACTCCTGCCATGAATGGCGTATAGAAAACGGAAGCTGCTATGACCAACCGTAGCGAGGGCTGCTGCCATCTGTTACTTGATGACCTCGGATTGAAGGGTTTGTCTAAACTTGTATGGTCTGCTTCTTTGCCTAAAGATTGATGGGTGCTAATTTGTATTCCTAGGGGAAATGATTATGGAACATGCTTGCAGACGTTAGCAGTCCTGCTCATTTGTCATTGGTTAAAACACTTTATCATCGGCATCAATGTAATATCATGGCATCTTTCCAAGCTCAGATTGTTTGCCATGTCCCTCTTTCCCCTGTTTTTGTACCTTGCTTGTAACTTTTTGCTTGATTTAGACATGGTAAATATATGAATCTGATCCCATCAGCAGGACAGTACAGTGTACAAATTCGCTGCCTTGTAAAGCACCAAGATGTTCTCAAGATCAGCGCTTGAGGGCGGAAATCAGGAAGAAGCAAGATTTCTTCTTGGAGATCTCAAATTCTTCCAAAACCGTGGTTCTGGCCTTCCTTTTTTCGTTAGTTTGGTATATAATTAAACAAAACAAGAAGCATCTTAAGTCATATTGCATTATTCATTGCCATGTGAGAACACATGGTGTTTCTGTCATATATCCTTGCATGTGGAGTCAAATGCTCCAACTTTTCGGTGCCCCCAACAAGCATCACGCCTTTGTCGCCATTTTAGCACGTCAGAACAAAAAATTATGAACTTAGACACACGCTTCATTGTCCTCACCACATGCCAGAGACTCCCATACTCTGTTTCTACTTACGGTCACAAAGCTTCCCATACTCTGTTTCTACAACTGTCATAAAGCTTTACAGGATAAATCTCGCGGGACCAGGAACAGTCCGAGTGGAATTAATGAAGAACCATACAAGGACTGGCTAACTGCAAGCTTCCATTGGAAGACATGATCAAGATATCAAAAGACCAACATGCCCATTTTTTTACTATTCGAGCCAGCTCAATCTCTCTGATTCTCTGCAAAAAGAAAGTTTACATCATCGTTGTGGGACAACGAATAATGGTCCTTTTGAATCCATCCCCATCTTTCTTGTCTCCCTCTTTCTTGCTTTCTTTCTGCCACCAAGCTTTTGTACAACAATGATGAACTTTATGTTTCATCACCACCAGAAAGTCATTAGTGTCTCTTTTAGTATCATCAACTTTGGTTTCATGTCTTGCAATTCTGTTTTGTATTTAATCTTTTTTTATATTATTTTACTCATTCTAAAATATTCTTTTATTGTTTTAAATTAGAAAAAATCTCATTAATTCTTATAAAATTATTTAAACAGAATTATTGTTTAATTTAGATCAAAGTAGTTTTACTTATATGTGAATAGTCAGTTAAATGACATTTTTAATTAAAATATTTCAATATAAATTCAGTAATTCTTAAATATTTCTATTAGAAGATTACTTATATGACAATTTGGTCCAACTCTTAAACTTAAACCCCATTATTAAACTTATTCCAAATTAATAATTTATTATAATTATCTTAAATTATTAATTTAAATCGAGTTTAATTCATTGAATCGAATTTAAGAGTTGAGTTGGGTTGTCATGTCACCCCCTAAGGGGTGGTCGAGTTGGTGGAGTAGGGGGGACATTAAGCCAAAAGATCCTGTGTTTGAATCCCCTTACTTACATTCTTTCGATCAATCTTGTAGTACAAGGCTTGCCTAATGCGAAGTACCTGATTGACGTGATTTACAGGCTATTGCGTAAATTCAGAGGTTTACCCAGTATGCGTCCAAATGATAGCAACTGCGAGTTCCTCCGTTCTTAAAAAAAAGGGAGGTTGTCATGTCAACAAAGTTTCATTAATTTATGTATAATGTGCATATCATGAATATTTCATCCTTATTTTTTAACCGAAATTTTAAAGAATGAGTTTTTTTATAAAATAAAAAAGAAGAAAATTTTAAAACTTTTTGGAAATTAATATTTTTTCTAAAATTTCTTAAATTACATAGGATTTATATCTTTTACCTTAATTAAAAAGATATTTTAATTAAAAAGATATTATAATAGATAAATTATTATTTGTATTGAAAAAATTATCCACATCACAAATAAAGAAAGACTAAGGAATGCATAAGCTGTGTGAGTATGGCACCACTTCTCTCACTCCTTACATGTTCATTTTATGATGGGTCCCTTGATCCCTAAATGGGCTGTGCAAATGATGAACCACTAAAAGTTTATTTAGTTTTTTTTTTTTAATGTATTGAGATCTATACTTTATAATAAAGAATATGATGCATTATCCCTCTTATTTTTGGGTTTTAAAAAAAGTAAGAGAATTAGTATTTCAATTTCAAATTCTATGCATATACTTTTTTTTTTAAAACGGAAGAACCTGCAATCGCTATCCTTTAGATACGCACTAAGTAAACATTAGGCCAACTAGATACTCCATATCAGGCAAGCCTTGTACTACACGCTCAATCGAGAGAGTGTAAGTAAGGGGATTCGAACATAGGACCTTTTAATCATATGTCTTCCACTCCACTAACTCGACCATCTCTAAGAGTCTCTATGTTTATACATACTAAAAGAATTTAACTATTCCATTCAATAATCAACTAAAATGAGCAATTAAATAAAAAAAGTAATTTTAAAATGGTAAAACTCATTTGAATTTAAAAAATTAATTCAAATTAATTCGAGTCGGATGATATTGTATTGTTATAGATCTAATTAAACTTTAAACAGTCTAATATCGATCGGATAGAATTCAATTTGTTAAAAAAATTAAATTTGTTCTCTCCAGTTGCGATATATGTTCAAAAAAGTTAATTATTTATTTTAGAAATAAGTTGTGATTAACTTTGAGCCACCTAACGAGGAAGAAGGAAAAACATTCTTGGGTGTTGTTGTTTTTTTGACTAATGATTATATTAACCATTTTGTTTATTTTAGTTATAATTATCAACCCACCTTCACGAATCATCTAATTAACTCCTTATTTTTTTTGGAAGAACTCGTAATCGCTATTTGTTAAATTCGCACAAGATAAATTTTTAGATTGATACAATAGCCTGTAAATTACGTCAACTAAGTATTTTATATTATGCAAACTTTGTACGACAAGCTCGATCTATAGAATATAAGTAGGGTGAATTCGAACGCAAGGACTTTTGACCTATATCTCTTCACTCTACCAACTCGACCACCCCTATGGCACCTAATTAACTCCTTACAAGCTCCTTTTTATTATAAAATTATTAAAATTTGACAAAAAATTTAAATAAATCAGTGGATGATTACCTAAAACGACCAAAAGTTCCTTTTCATACAAGTCATTAATCTCCCTTAATTAAAACCTGTTAATTAATTAATACCATTCCCACCAAGTCAAGAACCAAATGCGCCGCGGTTTGAGTTCTACGGCGCCGTTTTATTATCTTGACTTCCGCTTTGACCCACCAAAATGCGACCGTTAAACTCCTCTTCCCTCGTGTCGAAAAATTGAATATTGTATTTTATTTATATTTATCCGAAAAAAATTAAATTAAAAATTGGGAAAATAAAAGCAAAAAGAGAGTGATGAGAGAGAGAGTATAGTTCCCACTAAAAGCTGAAACCTGAGAAAAAATTTGGTTGGGAGAGAGTGAAGCCTCATGAACTGATGAATCTGCTCGCAATGCAGACCGTCTGATTGTTGGACTTTTGGCGTCGTCTTCTTTTCATCCGTCCGATCTCTTGATCCACCATCGTCGTCAATGGGAGCCCGCTGCTCCAGATTCTCACTCTGCTGGTTCCACTCTCGCCTCAAGCCTTCCGTTCCCGAGTCCTCCTCCGACCTCGGTACGAACAAATTCCTACGCGATGTAAGTGACATTTTTGTAATATTCTCCAACGGTTTGTCCGATTCCGTCTTTTGACTTGCAGAGAACGGGGGCAAAAATGACCGAAGCGCGTGGCCGAGTTTCACTGAGTTCACTCTGGCCCAACTCAAAGCCGCCACGAGCGGGTTCTCCTCCGACAACATAGTATCGGAGCATGGAGAGAAAGCCCCTAACGTTGTTTACAGAGGGAAGTTGGATAACGGCCGTTGGATCGCCGTTAAGCGGTTTAACAGACTTGCGTGGCCTGATTCGCGCCAATTCTTGGTCCGTTTTAATGCAGTTTTGCAGTGTTTTGTGTTCCGTTTGACTCTTTCCTTCTCTATTTTTTGTCACTCGAACGCGTAACATCGATGTACAGGAAGAAGCGAGAGCAGTTGGGGGCTTGAGGAGTGAGTGGCTGGCGAATTTGATAGGATGTTGCTGCGAAGGGGAAGAGAGGTTGCTTGTTGCTGAGTTTATGCCTAATGAGACACTCGCTAAGCATTTGTTCCATTGTAAGATGATATACTCTGATGATGGTTTATGGTTGAATATCGAAAAAGTCTTGAAATTTGTGATATTTGTTTGTGGGTGTTTGATGGGTTGATCGCTAACGGTCCGGATAACGCAGGGTTTATGGTTGAATATCGAATTTTTTTTGAAATTTATGTCGTTTGTTTTTGGGTTTTTGATCTGTTGATCTCTAATGGTGGGAATGATGCAGGGGAGAGTCAACCTATGAAATGGGCAATGAGGTTAAGGGTAGCCTTCTATTTGGCGCAAGCTTTAGAATACTGTAGCAGTAAAGGGAGAGCACTTTATCACGACCTCAATGCGTATAGAATCTTATTTGATAAGGTGGTCATTTCGGTTCATTTCTGACTGGTAGAATTCAGTTAAAGTTTGATTCTTTGGAATGCCAAATACATATGTGATGTTGTTTTCGGGCTTTGATAGGATGGAAATCCCAGGCTATCTTGCTTTGGACTAATGAAGAATAGCAGAGATGGCAAAAGTTACAGTACCAATTTGGCTTTTACTCCACCGGAGTATTTGAGAACTGGTAAGGACTGTTCAACTTAGAAAATAGTGGAAAAGATTGTATTATATGCATTCATATGGGTACTGCAAATGTGAATGAATGTCAAAACGAAAGCTGACTCAAGTTTCATGAATGTATTTTGGCAGGGAGAGTGACGCCAGAAAGTGTAATTTATAGCTTTGGAACGCTGTTGTTAGATCTTTTAAGTGGCAAACATATTCCCCCAAGTCATGTAAGAATTGCTTTGTTAACAGTCATTTAATACTAAATGGTTTTTTGTCAACTTGTTTAGTAATTCTGAGAAGTTTGCTGAATGCTTGTCTTCTACTAGGCTCTTGATCTTATTCGAGGCAAGAATTTCCTGATGTTGATGGATTCTGCTTTGGAGGGTCATTTTTCAAAAGATGATGGAACTGAACTGTTGAGGTTGGCTTCAAGATGTTTGCAGTATGAGGCTCGTGAGAGACCAAATGCCAAGTCCCTTGTCACTGCACTTATGCCTCTTCAGAAAGAAACAGAGGTAAGTTCAGTGGTTGATTCAGATGAACGTTCTAGTTAAGTTCTCTGTACTAGTTTGATTCTGTGACTAATTATTCTTATAACTTCTAGACTTCTAAATTTTGTTGTTTGACACGACCAGTTATAAGAATAATTATTTGGTGGGGCTAATTTTTACTTTTCATTTAATAGGTTCCACCTCATGTTTTGCTGGGTATTCAAAATGAAAGTTCAGTGTTAACTCAGCCTTCGTCACTGACGCCTTTAGGTGACGCATGCTTGAGGATGGATCTCACTGCTATTCATGAAATCCTCGAGAAGATTGGATATAAGGATGATGAGGGGATTGCCAATGAGGTAAGACTAGTACTTTATGACTGCAAATGAAATAGCAATTAAAACATTGCTGAGGATACTGGTTTCTATTCCATAATAGTATCAAGAACAAATGAGGTGAATAAAATGGAAGATAGACAATGATCCATAGGATGTTTATTTCTGCTGCAATTTCTTTTATTAGTTCTCAACCATGAACTAAGTCATCGCATTTACTTCCTTCTGATCTTTATTGTTGCATCATCTTTGGAATGTTTGCTTAACTCTAATTGACTGCTCCATCTTCCTTCTTCATGAAGCAGCTCTCATTCCAAATGTGGACTAGCCAAATGCAGGAGACATTGAACTCTAAGAAGCATGGAGATGCTGCTTTTCGAGCTAAGGATTTTGCAACTGCAATTGATTGCTACACACAAGTAAGCCTTTCCTGTTCTCAGTTCTCAGCTTGCACGTCGGGTTTAGCCTTGTGTGATTAGTCAATTTAGTTACAAGCAACCAAGCATGGTGGCTACTTCTGACTTTGAGTGAATGGGGCATCAAATTATTGTCTCAATTCAATTTGTAGACATCAAAACTGCACATACAAGAGTGTATATGAATAGAAGATCCTTTTTGTTTGCGGAAGGAGCTAAGGTTTTCACTTATGTCATTTGTAGTTCATTGATGGTGGGACAATGGTGTCACCAACTGTGTACGCCAGGCGGTGCATATCTTACTTAATGAATGACATGGCACAAGAAGCTCTTGGAGATGCTATGCAAGCCCAGGTGGTGTCACCTGAGTGGTATATTGCTTCGTATCTTCAAGCAACTTGTCTGCTAAGTCTTGGAATGAAGCATGACGCACAAGAAGCAGTCAAAGATGGCACTAACTTGGAAGCCAAAAGGAAAAAAAATTGAAGGTGTATAGCTTTCTTTATATACCACAAACTTCGTCTAGGCTCGTGTATGTAAACAGTTTTTCTTCTCTCTTGCGCTTTTCGGCTTTACAGAATTCTTTGACAGTAGTTTTGTTTAAGTATTCATGGCCCTGCATAATCTTGATCTTTTGGTTTGACTAGTTCAATATTTACCGTAATCTAAAACCATGGTTATTACTTAAACTGGAAACTCAAAGAGTGATCATAGCAACAAATAAGCTAACTCATTACAGGTTTTTGTCACTTCTCATGGAAAATTCAATCTCAGTAACACCAGGTAAGAGAAAAAAAAATGTAGATCAACACCACCTTGTAAGATCAGTTATGCACAACAGGTGAAACAGATGAATCCAATATTCAAGTGCCTACAAATTGATTTTATGGAACAAGCATATATATATATATAGATTGTTAGTCACTCTGTAGACTACCTACCAGATCCCTTGCAAGGTTCTGCACTCTACCTTCTTCAAGTACCATTACCTAAAATTCATCTCTAACCCTTGTAACATAGCCTGTTCTTGAAGAAAAACACTTACTATAATCATTTCATAACTCCATTTTCTTCCACCGAGTAGTTCTCTCAAGGCATCATTTACAGAAGTTTAGGAAGGCACATTAAAGTGAAAAAGCCATGATACAACAAATGCAAAAACCATGCAAGCTAGCAAGAAATTTAGGAACCGGTGGCCGTGCCAGAAGCTTCGTGTTTCTGAATGGGGGACTGATGTTGAAACCGTCTGCATTGTTGCAGTGTTACTTGTCTCATTCAATTGATCTATTGATTCAACCTCATTTGGGCCGGCAATATTGCGTGCAATAGACTGACAAATCTCACAGATCCTGGTAGACAATTAAGCAAACCAAATTAACACCGGAACACTAATAAACTCAAAGAGACAAAGATGGTATGATAAAATAACAGTTGGAGAAGCAATATAAGTCTAGGAACAAGGTAGATGGCATCAGAAACCAAATAATTTGCAGGTTTTACATTATAAATACAGCTTCAGAACGAACATGAAAATGGTAAGTCCATAAGTTTCTAGGCAATATCAAAACAGTCTGAATAATTAATTCAGTTTCCAGATCAGAAAAGGAGTTCTCAACCAGATCAGTATTCGGATCCTTCAAATCCTACCTAATTGTGATACTATTCTACTGCACAAATCCAAAGAAGTGAGATGTCATAGTGTAAGGCAGAGTATTAAAAATTAATCTGAGGCACGCTAATCTGATATTTGAATTTGTCACTCAGAAGACAATTACATAGCATCCAAACTGTGTACCTTCAGAAGCAAGTAGCAGACTCTATACCTACCTATCAAATGA
Source organism: Erythroxylum longipes (assembly GCA_027563885.1). Taxonomy (NCBI): domain Eukaryota; kingdom Viridiplantae; phylum Streptophyta; class Magnoliopsida; order Malpighiales; family Erythroxylaceae; genus Erythroxylum; species Erythroxylum longipes. The sequence continues at coordinate 116,934 of JAOQMS010000005.1, forward strand.
TTCTCAAATTTTGCTTTTATTAAGGAGAGTGTTATGGCTCTTTTTTTTTCTCTGTTTTTCCCAATCAGAAAGGCACTTGGTGTTGGGAAACTGCACCTTTGAGCTTAGGCTCGTTAGCGCATGAAAAAGAAGCAAGGTATCTGCACTAAGCAGAGGCTAAAGCAAACATACACCAACTAGGTGTCAAATCTCCATTTCCACAAAAAGAAAAATAACCAGAAAGAAGAGATTCTGAAATTCCTGGAAAAATACACCAAAACTAGTGTGCCTTAATGCAACGTGCCTCTTTACCTTTTACAAACTTGTATAATAGAAGACTCAATCAATTCTCCACTTTCCCTTTTCTCATTACAATTCATATCCTTCCAATAATGCTTTTCCCCTCACAAACTAACTGAATAAAACTTTTGGTAACTCTCAAGTAAATAGATGCTTCTAATGTCACTTTGTGTATTTATATGATGACAAGTTCGTGTGAAAATGGCAACTCTTCACCATGAATGGTCAAAAAGCATCAACAGACACATGAAGGCCATGAACAACCACATGGGAATTCTCCATTTGGGATCGCAAATACAAGTTAAAAACACTTAAATTCTCAATGTTACCATTGAAAATGAGAGGCATCAGAGGTAGAACGGTGGAGTTTTGTCTACTTACTTGTTACCTCTAATCTTGAACCAAGTCTCTGCACACTGTTTATGAGCAGCAGCCAAATCACCCTTACAAGAGCAACCCAATTGCATAGGTAGACCTGATTCATGACTGTTACTCTCCAACCCAAGATGGCAAATCCTACAGTTTTTCTCAACTTTAGCCAAATGTACCTTTATCTCAGTTACTCCGTTCTCTATCTCCACCTCTACAGAGTAATCAGACACTGAAGATGCTCTCCTAGACTCCAAAACAACCCCATCAAAAATCTCCAAGTCCGAGACACGCTCAAAACTATAGTCATCATAAGACCCACCAGCTGTTGAATAGAACTGCGAGTGAGGAGATCCATCTTCTGCATCAGAGAAGCTGCCGATGTCATTTCCGACAAGTGAACGAGGAGATGTCCCTTGCTCTAAATCCAAATGGGACATTTCCAAAGCTGACATTTCCAATGTCTTGAAAAACCACGACTTTGGTTCTTCCGGGGGACTGGGGGACTAACAAGAGATCTCAAGTAACATAAAGTTTGAATCTTTTCAGCGGTCTGAAAGAATTCAACATTTAATGAAGCGATTTAAAGAATTGGGTATTGGATTAGGTGACGCTGCAACTCCATTACCGATTGCTTTCGTTAACCAAACTCAAAGAGCCTGAACAAAACAAACTAAAAAAACGGAAACACCAAAGTTCGAAGCTTTGGCTTCATTACCCAACAATGCACTCACATTACGAACATATATAGTAAGAAAGAAAGGACCTTTGGGGTGTTTCAGACATGAAGAGTCATGTTTTTGGTTATTGGATGAAACTTTGGACCGAGAGACACTGCAAGGTTAGGAAACAGAAACGTCTAGTGGGGTCTGCCGAGGAGATTTCTGTGCTTAATGTAAGAAAAAGCACTTGGGGAAATTGTTAGGATATTTCAAGTTGTAGCACTTGACATCGTGTATCTAAGATTCCGTGCATTCGATTTCTCTGGATCATCTCGGATTAGAATCATTACTGTGATCAAACAGAGTTTTACATCTCATGTACAAGTCCTCCGCTTGTGACAAATGAGTAAACCACAAGCAAATGTCTCCTGTGTCCGGTAAATTTCCTAGGATTCCTACACAATATTGGTCCGTCAGAAGAGCAACATATAAGTTAAAATTATTTATTAAAAATTTAAGTCAATCAATTTGTTAATAAAATTATTAAATTATCTTAATTTTTAATTAATTTTAATAATTTTTAATGATAAAAACAGATCAATTTATTAATTAATTGTCTTTTTTATAAATTAATAAAACTTTAATTAATAATCTTTTTTAAATAGACTTTAAATTCTTCGAAAGATAAAAAAAGTCTCTTACAATCATATTTTAAATTATTTAATTTTATTTACTCTTCAGTTGATTTTATACAGTTTAATGTTGTTTGAACTTTTTAAGCTTTAAATCTTTTGTTTTATCGGTTTAATTTTCAGTCCGATTTTTAAAACATTAGTTAAAATGTTATTTTCTTTTTTTCTCAAGAAAAAGAATGTCAATTTTTATTTTCATTTTCATTTTGTTGGTGATATCTAAATATTGCATTTCAAAATAAAAATCTGTCATTTCTTACATGAGTTCAAGAAGTGTTTTTTTTTTCAATCAAGTTAAAAAATATAAGGTCATTGTAGGATTAATTTGTAAGTTAATACAACAATATGGTTAATTGGATTAATTGAGAAACATAATAAAATAATTAAACCATTGATTGTTATGTAATAACGAGTAAGATCATAAAGCTTCAGTGAAGTGGAAGAGATAAGGCCAAAAGATCCTGTGTTTGAATTTCCCTATTTACGCTCTCTCGATTGAGCCTGTCTTACAGAACTTACCTAATACAGAGTACCTAGATGGCATAATTTACAGGCTATTGCGTCAATCCGAAAGTTTACCCGGTGCATATTCAAAAGATAACATCTATGGATTCTTCCGTTTAAAAAAAAAAGTAATATCATAAAGAAATTTGTATTTACATTGTGATGTGTGGTGTATGCTGTTCAAGCGCATGAAGAGTGATACTGATGAGAAACAGGATAAGAAGTTGCAATTTAGTCATTGGAAGCAGTTGACCAGGCCTGGACCACATCAACGTCCGTGACTCACGTCGTATGCACCTTTGCGTGAAATACACTAAAGCTAACGTCTTTAGACATATAATATACCATAAAAATAATAAAGAAAATAAAATAAAATAAGCAAAGATAAAAGAGAAAAAAAGAGATAAATTCCAATAAAATGCATAATGTAAAGCGACAAGAAGATCAAAAGATTGAAAAGGATAGGTGACTGAGTAGAAAATAGTGTTTAGGGTAAATTAAAACCCAGATGCTAAATTCCATTTTGATGCTTGAATCTGCCAAAAAATGGTGGATGAACCATCATTGTTGTATCAATCTCTTCACCTTTATGTCTAGACTTATTACAAGACAGGCGCATTGACATTCTGGTTTCTAGTTTCTGTGTTCATTTTGTGCTGATGATGCAGTTGAATGTTAAGACAATCATCAAGAACAAAGATTATGAGCAAGAAATCATACCACATATGAAAGTAGTCTTACCTTTTTCTTTTTATGTTGTTAAATAACATGAGAGAAGTTGCTGTGGAGTTTTACCAAATATCCTGTTTTTTCCTCACTTCAAACAGGAGTAGGTAGGCCAACAGGAACAACCTAGCTTAAAGAAGTAGACATCAAATTAGCTGGGATATATTTTTTGTGTTTGTTCACCAAAACCAGATGATACTTGAGGATTTTGGATTGATCCCAATACCATAACAGATAATTTTTGAGTTCCAAGGTATTTAAACAAACTGCAGTATTATATCATCACAAACACTTCAATGGCAATTTATGTGTAAAATTGTCAGAAATGGGGAGCAATGGAAAGAAGAAAAACATTGAAGTTTTCATATCATTTGCAGCTTTGATCATCAATAATGCTGATTAAGTTCATCACACATTAGGGGTCTCCTTGCAAGTGTATCTAATTTGTCTGTGAAGGGTGGCGGTACCGTAACCTTTTCCTCGAAACAAGATTGACAATGCAGTTGCAATTGCCAGTTCCTTGACCTGGGGAAACAAGAAGCAAAATTGGAGTTTAAGAGGGATAACCGCATGGTCCTCATCAACTGTACATAATAATAGCAACGAAGTGTATTAGTAAAGGGAACTATGCATAGCCAACCTCAGATACTCCTAAAGAGTAACTTCAATGAGTTGAATAAAGAATAAGGGTTAACCTCCTCAGGATTTATATGGTTGGCATCTTTAGGCACTGAAGCTTGAATATATTCACCCTTTTGTGCAGCTGTTCGTCAATTCAACAATGTTGCTTCAAGAATCCTATGAACCAAAGACGCCATGAGCTAAGAACTCCATTATTTGGTACCAGACATACGTAACACTCCCCTCAATAAGAATATGAAAATAGTGTCTCACTACATAATCACAATTCTGGCCACTGAAGCCAATCAGCATTACTTGTAACAGCCACTGTTATTGCCTCTCCTTTTTCTTCGGCATCATTCATGGTTTACATGTTTTAGGTCCATCTGGTCAATTAAATAAGCATTGAACAATGATCTGACATCATGCTACTTTCCACCAAGTGCTAACTCGTATTATGCACAGAACAAAAAAGAGAGTGCCTAACAGTTCAAATTCACATCACAATGATATGAACACCTATTAAATTAATGTTACTCTAATCAAGATGGTATGATCCCTTGCCCCGGTACCCCAGGACTCCTTTGCAACCGCGATGCAAGAGATATCTTGCTGACATCATTAGCACATATCACTCCAACCCACTTTTGAGCCACGCCATATTACTAATCTCAGTTGCTATTGCAGCCAACTCAAAACTAGGAAACGATGAGGGCTCCAAGAAATCCACAAATTCAGGGCCCAGCAAAGAGCTCTGATTTTGACTACTTTGGCCATTACAGCAACCATGGCCACACTGGTGAGGAACCAACTGCTCATTATAAACTCCCTCAAGCAATCTGCAGATCCAATCATCTGATTTTGAAGCATGAAGTAAGGATCCTTGCATTGGAACTGGTCTTGTACATGGTGATGCAATTTCTGGCTTTTCAATTGTATTGAAAACACTAAAAGCACTTACACGCGGCACAGGACGGAAAACGGTAGTGAGGTCTTCTGCCTCGTGACTTGAAGGAATTTCTGGCAGAGGCTTGTCATCCTGTTGGTCATCCAAATTATCACCAGAGCTTACATCTTTTAATTCCAAAGATTTAACTGAACTGACATCTCCACCCGAAAAAGTTTCCTCGGAAGATGCTTTGACTATGTCTAAGCTTGCATCTTGCTCAACATTTTGAGATAACATCCTTTTTCTCTCAAACTCTGTGTTCCGGCGCCTTAGACTGGAATTCCAATGGTTCTTTATAGCATTATCTGTTCTCCCTGGTAGTAGCCTAGCAATCACAGCCCATTTGTTTCCATGGACGGCATGTGCTGCAGCAATGATTTCATCCTCCTCCTCTGCAAAAACATCAAATTTGTCGTCCCATGCACTAACGTACTAAAAACTCTACTAACACGTTCAAAACTGCATCGCAAAAACGCCACAACAGAATGAATTACATTCTCATAACACATCTCCAGACTCATGTTCTAGGCTCCCAAAAGAGGTTTAATTTTTTCCCAAGTAAAACGTTCTATCAAGTTATGTAACGGCTCATTAAACATAACACGCACATAAAGATAAATACTTTCAGTCTCAATCACATGTTAAATATGTCAAGAGCAAGAAAAGTTCCACATTTCCTCAGCGCTGGGCTATTAACTTAGTGATCTCAAACACGTTCACCCTGACATTTCATATAAAAGCCTCATTTTGAGTAAACTAGTTTCACTGCCGAAGCCAACTGGCCAATAAGTTCGATGCAATGACACCAAAAGCTGAAAAGCTTTTGCTTTTTTCGTATCATTCCGTTCAAATTCAAGCCCATTACAATCCCAAAGCACAAACAGGGAAACTTACTCAACCATTAGTTTCAATTCCTCAAAATCAACAATAGTGGAAAAAACAACCAAAAAAGGGAAAATTTTGCGACATACCAGTAAAGGGCTTCCGCATAACGGAGGGGTCAAGCTGATTACACCATCGGAGACGACAAGACTTTCCGGATCGACCCTCGATTCCACGAGCAATCAAGCTCCAATTTCTCGCACCAAACTTGCCCACTAATCTACTCAGTATCGCATCCTCTTCAGGGGTCCAAGGACCCTTCACTCGAGCTCTTCCAGGTTTCCCACTTCGCTGACCATCTTCTTCAGAACCCATCATCACGGCGTCGTCTCCGCTACCACTTCCTCCGCCCTCTGCGGTGATTCCTACAGTCGTCTCGTCCACTTCCACCATCCTTGTTCGCTCTCTGTCTTTCTGCCTGTGCGTTCCGCTTAGCGTTTGAAATTTAAATGTCTTTTAGTTTCTCTTATTACATGCTAAATGTTAAGTGATTCAAAGTCGCGTGAGCATGTGATGTTCGGTCAAGACATCACGTGACTCTTGGTACCCATTTTTATACATGACCCAAAACCGGATTGACAGAGGATCCGGTAAGAAATGGGCCAGGGCTCCGGTTTAAATAATTGTTGGATATCATTTACAGGCCACTGGCCTAGATTCCAAAACCCAACTCATTATAGGTGGGATAATTATGCATGTCAATGGGTGGGACTGGGCAAGGCCGAGGGCCCGGCCCATTTGCTTATATTTTTTAAAAGAAATAAAAAACAACATCATTTTTTACATTTTGATCAAGCCAGAGGCCGGGTCGGGTCGGCCCGTGCTCTGCCTATCTCAACCCGTGGCCCAGAAAACTTGGGCCAAAATTGACATCTCTAAGAATAATGAAGTTATTAATTATATTATTTAGGGTTAATTACACAAAAATTTTACTAGATTTGTTGTTTTTAGAAAGATATTTGATAATTGAAATTTTTTAAAATACACTATTTAGTTTGATAATTATTGAATAGGTCATGTTTTAAAAATTATTTCAAAATTGAATTTATCTTGATAATATATTATAACAACAACATCTAGTGAAAATCCTGCTAAACACGAAGTCTGAAGAGGTCCAGTATTACATAGCCTTATCCTTGCTAGGTAAAGAAACAATTTTTAACTTGATCCCTGTTTGGCAATCAGCTGATTGCATTAACTGTTAGCTGATAGCTAATTCTATCAGTTGATTTGACCAGCAGATTGTATTAGCTGTTTGTCATTTGATGTTTGGTAAAATTAGCTGTTTAGTATTAACTGTTTATGTGTAAAATAACTTATGAGGACATGACTTTAAAAATTTTATAAGAGTATGAATATTATATATCTTAGTATTTCGTTGAATATTCTTATATAAATTTAGATTTTAGATATTTAATTTTACAAAAATTAAGTTTACAAATAAAAAACATAGAACATACAATAATAATAATAATAAGAACAACAACAACAACAAGAACAACAACAATAACAATAATAATAACAACAACAACAACAACAATAATAATAACAACAACAACAACAACAATAATAATAATAACAACAACAACAATAATAATAATAATAATCCAACGTTAAATTTTCTATTAATATGAATGATGTAGCGAGCTACATCATATTAGTATTTTTCATATAATATTTATGAATTTTATTATTTAATAAATAAAAAATGACTTATAACTTAAAAAAATTTATAATGTCACAATTAAAATTTTAATTTTAAAAAATTAAAAATTTGACAATAATAAAAATAGAAAAAAATAAATTTTGCAAAAAATTCACAAATGTTTCATGCATAATTCATAAGCATAATATAGTGCGATGCATAATTAATTAATTGTAATTAGGCATAAATTGACTTGTAAAAATTAATTAATGTATAACTTTATTTACTTAGGAGGGTGTAATTATTTTTTCACTTGTATATAATCAGCTAAATATGAAAACTCTGGTATTTTATAGCTTTTTAAAATTTGGCTGTTTGGGATAAATCAGCTACTTATCTATCTTCTTACCAAACAAGAATTTCAGTTGTTTGAAATAGTCAAACAGCTGAAAGACTTGAATAAGCTAAAAAGTAGTTGATTCCTTATCCACCAAATGCAGCCAATATATTAAATCATTTAAATAATTTATTTCACTAATTATCAAATTTTAAGTTTTTCCGGATATTCTTAAAAAATGGTGACATGATTTAAATTCTAAGAGAATGGAGGTATGGCCTTGCACTTGTGAAAATTTAATTGTCAATTAAAAAATAAAATTAAAAAATATTCACTTACCTCTAGTTAATTATTATTTTTTCTATTTTGTATTAATGCAAATGTTTTTATAAATAAATAATGACTCATTTGTTACTAAACATTTAAAAAAATTTCTCACATAAATATCGAACTTTTTAATTTTTAATTAAGTTCTAAATTTTTAAAAATATAATTGATTAATTCAAAATATGTATTTAAATAGCAAAAGATGACCTAAGAGACAACAAAATAAAATTTGACGATACTCATTTTATTCTACAATCCAATCATGCATATTGTTGAAAGGCTTAGCTCATCTCTAAAAGTAAGCTTGAGATAGGAGGTTTGCACATTATTATAAATGGTTTAATGCACTTATACTTGTCCGATATGAGATCCTTGACACACCCCCTTAACCTAAACCAAGGTTGTTTCGAAATGCCTAACTCAGACATTTCAACATAGTATTAGAGACTGTTTGTCTCGATGGTTTTGGGGGTGCTCAGTTCTGTCCCTTTGCCCAATATGCTCAACAGATGTTCAGTCTTACTTTGAGCTGAGGGGTGTGCGTCAAGAATCCCACTTCAGACAAGTATGAGTGCATTTAGTCATTTATAATAATGTGCAAACCTTTCCAATTAAGTAGGTATGGCAATGGGCCAAGCTGGGCTGGGCCGGCCTCGGTCATGGAGGGCCAGGATAGGTTGGCCTGGCCGGTCCAGTAATTTTTTAAAGAAAAAAATCGAAACGACGTCGTTTTAAACCGAACGACGTCGTTTCGAGAAAAGTTAGTGGGTGCCAAAATTGCCATCCCTACTTAGGCTAGCTTTTCAGGTGAGTTAAACCTTTAAACACATATTAATAATTTGATTAATTTGATTATAAAATATAATTTACCATATAATTAGAGAAAATGGAACTCAAACTTTATTTTTTCATTTATTTTAATCTAAAACTATTTTTTATCCAATTTTTTAGATCCTCCGTTTTTCATTAAAAAAAGAAGAAGAAGGAAGAAACATGATTTTCATAATCGAATGTCTCTTTGTTCCTATTTCGTCCCCTAGTTTCGATAATTGATTCTATTTCTACATCTATATATCGTTTATTTTTATTACACATGCCCAAGTTTAAATCTCTACCTATATCATTCTCTTAAAACATTATCTAAATCCACGTATGAATAATATTTTAAAAACTGGGCCAAAAGTTAGATAAGAACTTTAAGGTTTATAAACGTAATATTAGGTCGTTATAAAATTAGCCACAGAATGAATAAAATTAAAGAAATTGAAATATGATTAAAAGAGATTGTTTTTAATTATCCATTATAGAATTTAAAATTTAATTGAAAAGAGAAACTATTAAAAAATAATTGATTTATTTAAGTTTATGAAAATGTAAAAAGCAACAAATTAATTAATAAATTGATCATATTTTAATAAAATGTTATTAAAATAATTCAAACCGAAAAAGTTAAACACAATTGTTGATAAAAGAAATGGATGTTGTATATGAATCGCATACCTATTATTCTGAATTATATGTATCTGCAGGGTTAATTTAAAAAATCAATAGGGATATGCAAGAACAAATAATTTTTATTGGAAACATTCCTCTAATGAATTTTCTGGAAATTTCTATAGTAAACGAAATATACCAAATTGTGATCAATCAAAATTTGCAAAATCTCAGGATCTATTACTGATCAGAATTGGACCATAACAAAATTTCGGTCTAATTAAAAATTGGTTATCTTAAAATTTTCATAGTTAAACCCATTCAATTTTTTAATCATTGATAATTATGTGATCGTTGACTTATAATAAAGAAATTGATTTGAAAAAAAAAATGAAGATAACTCTTTTTAACATATTCTCAAATATTAAATAATTCAAAAAATTAAAAAAAACTCATATAAACAAGTTGTTAATTAATGACATAGCACCAAATGTAATTTACAAATTTATCCCCTCGTGTTCGATGGTATTAGAGTATTATTTATTTAGTTAGCTTATCATCTACGATACATAGCAAATTACGACCATTCCTGGAGACTTTTTGCACAGGAAAGATGACGGATTTGAATGAGACTAGGGTTATTTTATATATGGTGGCTTTGCTCAACAAGCTTGGTTTAGATTTTAATATGTTTTTTAAAAGAAAAATGAGATATGTTGTAAGTATTATCAACTAGAAGGCACAACTTGCATTTTAATAATGTGTTAAAAATTAGACTGGAAGTTAAACCGATAAGACAAGAAGTTTAAGGTTTAAAAGGTTCAGCACTGTTATAAAATAAATTATATACTAAATAAAATTAAATAATTTAAAATATGATTAAAAGATATTGTCCTTATACGTATTGAAGAATTTGAAATTTAATTAAAGAAAAAATATTGTTAAAAGGTTTTAGACGAGAATATTTGACAATTGTTACGAGGGTAAAATGCGAGTATCTTCTTATTATTTTACTTATTTTAAAAATGATTTTATTATTTTAATTAACTAACAAGCATTTTGTAGTATTAAAAAGTTTAAAAAGACTTTTTTTTTTGAACTGAGGAACCCGCAGTTTTTATTCTTTAGATGTGCATTGGGTAAATCTTCAGATTGACGCAATAGCCTGCAAATCACGTTAACCAAGTACTCCGCACTAGACAAGTCCTAAACGGCAGGTTCAATTGAGAAAGTGTAAGTAGGAGAATTCGAACACAAGACCTTTTGACCTCATGCTCCTCACTCCACTAACCCCCTAGGGGCCAAAAAAAACTTTATAATATATTTTATAATGTGCATAATAATCATTCATATCATATGATAATTTTTGTTAAAATAAATTGAGCCTTATTACTTCCTTTCTATGATTTTTCTGTGTGTATTTTTTCCTTTTTATTTTTCCTTGTTCTTCTTGTTCTTCTGGTAGTTAGTAGTTGCGTTTTTACTTGTATACAACTGTACGCTTTATTTCATATTTTCCTTACTAGTTCATTTTGTGCATAAGTATTTACTATTGTGTTGCTTCTAATTGCATGCTAACATTATGATTAACAAAGTTTAAGTACATCATTTGCCTAATTATATGTCTCCGAAGGGACATATGATAAAACTAGAAAGATACAGAGCAGATTAGCATGACCCTTACATAATGTTGACATGCACAATTCGAGAAATGGTGAGCAGACGTTTGCAGCATAGCAGGTATGAACAGAACTTTACAACTTTTTAAAGTATATAATAATAATAATAATAATAATAATAATAATAGTAATAACTTTTCTTTTAAACTTGTATCAACTCATGCTGTTTTATTTAGTAGATATGGGCACCATATCAAATATCTTATTTGGTTTTATTTTATTTTATTTATTTATTTAACTTTCAAATTTTATTTACCTACTCTTCAACATATCAGTTTTCATATCTATTCGTATAATCTGCGTCACTTTTTTATTGTAAACAGCCTCTCTATTATGTAGAGATAAGGCTGTGTACTATCAGACTTCTGCAGACTCTACTTTATTGCGGGATTTTAGACTGGGTGATGACGACGACGACATAATAAATTATTTCATTCATAAAATATTAATTTAATACAAATGACCGTAATAATATTATTCCCTACATTATAGTTTTTTTTTTTTTGGTAATAAACATTCTTTTGAGCTTTGAATAAACGTTAATAATAACGAGTCGCTATTGCGCCAGTGTAAGGTCAACCATACGTTGCTTCGAATGCAAGTATACGAACTCTGGGCTCTGGCCATGGATAGACTTCAAGAATGTGATGTTCCCATACTATAACTCAAGACCTTTCTTGGAAGGGAAAGGAAAATCTGCACGAAGATATGGAATAAAATCATGACTTCAAATCGTTGACTCTGCATATATGCATATATATATTCAAAGTTGGAAAGATGGCGATGATGAGGCCGCAGGTGGCTAACAGAGCATTGTCAAAGACTCAAAGGTCTCAACAATGGAGGCGAAATGATTGTGCAATGACAGTTGTATGAAGATGATATTAATTAAGATATTAGAACGGATCAAAGCTTCCCGTTGGCTTGCCTAGTGGTGGCTCAACTGTGATATATATTTCACTTTATATCAACATCAAAACCCTTCTTAGACGAAGTCCGAGGAAGCAATTGATGGTCACATATTATGTTAACTTTGGTCATGTTTAGAACTTGTAATGTTTGATTATTAGTGTAGCTTCCAAGTGGAAATGATTGCACAATGATTGTGCAATGACAGTTGTGTGAAGATGATATTAAGATATTAGAACGGATCAAAGCTTCACGTTGGCTTGCCTAGTGGTGGCTTAACTGTGATATTTCATATTTTAGATTAAAGAGACTTTTTGCCAACTTTGTGAAAAGAAGGTAACAATTTCGAAATAGTTTCTTTATAAAAAATACGAAAGAAATATTACATATATTGATAACCCTCTTTCGAAATTCATGAAGGGAGGAACCTTGTGTATTAAGATTAGGGATGACAATTTGGGTTCGGAGATCAGGGACGGATTGAATAATCCCTGCCCCGTAGGGATCCCCATTTACGATAATTTTATAAATATATTATATATTTTTAATTTTATACTCTTTACTAAAAGTTGGGTATAATCGACGAAAAATACAACGTTTCAGTTATGTGATTTCCTCTCAAATTCAAGATTGTAGTTTAATGTTTGAAATGACATGCATTTCTTCTTCTTTTTTGACAATAGAAGTTTTTTTGGGTTATATTTTCAGTTGTAATTCATGTTATAACTGAAGGTACTTCCCACCTCCGCCCCGCCTCGTTGCCATCCCTAATTAAGATACTTTGAGTTTTTTATTAATAAAAGAAAAGTTATTTTTATGCAATTTCTATTTTACATCTTGCATGAAAGAAAGTATTATATAATTATTTACAGGGTCAAATGATAATTTTAAACTCATTAATTTAAATTTTGCATTGTTTTTGTAATGGAAGAACCCGCAATCCCTATCATTTGGATACGCTTTGGGTAAACCTTCAGATTGACGTAATAGCTTGTAAATCACATCAATCGGGTACTTCGTACAAAGCAAGTCCTATACGACAGGCTCGATCGAGAGAGTGTAAGTAGGCAGATTCGAACATAGAACCTTTTGGTCTTATGTCTCCTACTCCACCAACTCGACCACTCCCCAAGAGCAAAAAAGAAAGATGAATTATATGATATATTAATTTTGTATTAAAAATTGAATAATTTGTTTTTATTTCATTATAATTAGAATAATTGAAATATAAACACATCCAACTTTAAGTCATCTCTTAAATCACTTAATTGATTGAAGTGTGACTATGTAACCACCGTTTTAAAAGATACTACCAAGATTTCAAAAGTCAATTTTATAGTGAAAATTAGCCATCCGAAGTAATTCAAACCTCCATAGAAATTAGTTTCACTAGTTGGTGAATCTATTATAGACATTCTTGAAACAACCCTAGTAGCTATATCTATTGATTTGTATAAATAAGTGCTTCTCTTCTTTTTGTTCCTTCATCCATTAACATTCTTCTCTTTTCATCAAGATGTCCCAATATCTTCATTTATTGCTGTTTGTAGCACTTTTATCTTCTTCTGTTGCTTCTGCTGCAATTGTAGAGCACACATTCGAAGTAATCTTCTTACCTTTCTCTTAGAGATCTCTCTATATACTCTCATTGCTCTCTTTAATTTTGTTCTTCATGATCTTCCATTGCAAAGAATTGTTCATATCAGAAACAAACAGACTTAATCCTTTTAATGTTTTAGGTGAAAAATCTTATAATACAGAGACTTTGCATTCAGCAAGTCGTTACCGCTGTAAATGGAGATGTTCCTGGTCCGACAATAAGTGTCTTTGAGGGTGATACTCTTGTGGTTCACGTCATTAACAACTCGCCATATAACATAACCATTCACTGGTAAAATCCTGGAGAGTTTGGGGTTGCAGAAGTTGTTGATTATTTATCATAACAGTTCCTGTCACAGATTTTCTAAATTCAGATGCTTTCATTAGAAGTTTTTGATTACAATCATATGATTGGTGAATGATGTTCTCTGACAGGCACGGAATCTTTCAGCTTCTGAGTGGCTGGGCTGATGGACCGAACATGGTAACTCAGTGTCCAATTCGACCAGGACATAGATTTACCTACAGGTTTAGCATCGTCAAGCAAGAGGGTACTCTCTGGTGGCACGCTCATGTCTCGGTGCTCCGAGCAACAGTCTATGGAGCACTCATTATTCGACCAAGACTCGGCTTTTCGTACCCTTTCCCAACACCTTACAAAGATGTTCCCATCATATTAGGTATGTATGTTGAGTCATTGGACTATTCTTTTCCAAGCTATTGACTTCATCAGCATGGCATAATCCTGGAGTGTTTTCGCCTGAAAACTCGGTGATATCTATATAGTAAGTGAGGGATGGCGAAAGGCTGTTACCTCGTTTTACTCAAAGTCAACCAACAAAATTCTATTTCATTGAGTTTTGTAGTTGAGTTCGAGGATAAATTATTATTATTATTTAATTTGAGAGAGGTCCGTTAAGTAATTTTCAGTTTCTATTTTAATTTTTCTTTTAAATAAAAAAACGTGATTATTGATATAGTATCTCGTATTGACTAAATATGAAAATGTTAAAAGGTTTATAACTAGTAAGAATTAATTATTTAAATGACTAATTCTAATCATTTTGATAATGGTTGACTCAAGCCCAATTCTTGTTAGTAGACTCTGCCTATATTAAAAATTCTAATATGGTATCATAGCAAGTTTGGTCTGAATTATTAATTTCTTGATTGTTCATCTGGATGTCCAGTCCTAACGGTCTTATTTGTTGGTATTAATGTGATTATATTTTTATTACAAATAATAATTACATATTAGATAAAACTTAAAGATAAAATATTTTAATTAAATATATTTATTTTCACCTCTTATATAATATTTATCAACAAAATGTTAATAAAATTATTTTATTTTATTGAAATAAATAATTTTGAATTAACTTTTTATTTATAAATTAGTATATATTTTAATTATTAAATCAAAATTTATTTTAAAATTTTACAATTTGAAGATTTTTTAATTTTAATTATATTTATAAATAATTATTTAATTTAAATTAATAAATTTAACTACAAAAATTAAATAAATTTATTAATTAAAAT
>JAOQMS010000005.1:134289-152951 GCA_027563885.1 Erythroxylum longipes
ATGACAAACAGAGTCCCTTCAAAGGCAGTTGAAGTTACTCCATATGAGATATGGACTAACAAAAGGCCCTATCTTTCACACATGAAAGTTTAGGGTTATCCAGCTTTTTTGATGCGGATTCAATCAGAAAAGCTTGAAGCAAAGTCTAATAAATGTTTGTTTATAAGATATCCTAAGGAAACAAGTGGATATCAGTTCTATAATGCTTTAGAGCAAAAGGTGTTTGCATCAAAGCATGCCGTCTTTTTAGAGAAAGAGTTTCTTCTAAGAGAACACAGTGGGAGCAAAGTTGAACTTGATGAAGTTCATGATTCTCAAACAAATGCAAATCAATTTCCTAAACATGAAATTGTTGTTCACAAAGATGAGACAACAGTTGAACCTTCTGACACACAACATGTTCGTAAGTCAAGTAGGATACGTAATGTTCCAGAGAGATATGAATTTCTCATAAGTGAACGAAATGTCGTATTGCTCATAGAGGACGATGAGCCTACAACCTATAAAGAGGCTCTGAAGAGTTCAGAATCTGAAATATGGCTTCAAACTATAAAGTATGAAATGGATTCCATGTATGAAAACCAAGTATAGACTTTGGTTGACCCACCTGAAGGATTAAAACCTATAAGGTGCAAGTGTATTTTCAAGAAGAAAATCAACATGGAAGGTAATGTGATTACCTATAAAGTAAGGCTATTCACTAAAGGTTATCGTCAAAGATAAGGAATTGACTATGAAAAGACATTTAGCCCCATAGCTATGCTTAAATCCATTAGAATAATCCTAGCCATTGTTGCTCCTTATGATTATGAAATATGGTAGATGGATGTGAAGATGTCCTTCCTAAGTGGAAACCTAGTTGAGGATGTATATATGATACAACCTGAGGGCTTCATATCCAGAGATGGCAGAAAGGTATCCAAGCTTAAAAAATCTATTTATGGATTGAAGCAAGCATCTAAGAGTTGGAATATCCAATTTAATGAGACAATTAAAGAGTTTGGTTTCTCACAAAATCCTGATGAGCCTTACGTGTACAAGAAGGTTAGTAGGGGTGCTATCATATTCCTTGTGTTATATGTGGATGACATATTACTAATAGGAAACGATATCTCAAGTTTGCAATCAGTCAAAATTTTGGTTATCCCATAATTTTTCCATGAAAGACTTTAGAGAAGCAACTTATATATTGGGAATAAAGATCTAAAGAGATAGATCAAGGAAGTTGCTAGGTCTTTCACAGTCAACATATATAGATAAAGTGCTAAATAGGTTTAGCATAGAGAAGTCCAAGAGGGGTTTCTTCCCATGACTCATGGGATAAAACTCTCGAAATCTATGTGTCCCAAGGTGCAAGATGAGAGGACTCGCATGAGTATGATCTCATATGCTTCAGCAATAAGATCAATCATCTATGCTATATTATGTACAAGACCTGATATATCATATGATCTAAGTGTTACGAGCAGATATCAATCGGATCCTAGTGAGGGTGGTCACTGTGTGGCTATTAAGAATATCCTAAAGTACTTGAGAAGGACTAAGGATGCATTCTTGATATATGGAAATGGAGATCTTGTAGTGAGCGGGCATACAGATGCCAGTTTTCAATCTGACCAGGATGACTCCAAATCTCAGTCTGGTTATGTTTTCATACTGAATGGTGGTGCAGTTAGTTGGAAGAGTTCCAAACAAGAGACAATTGTAGATTCCACGACCGAGTCAAAGTACATTGCAGCTATAGAAGCGATAAAAGAAGCTATTTGGATCAAGAAGTTCGTCATGGAACTCGGAGTGTTTCCTAGCATAGTAGACCTAATATTGTTGTACTGTGACAACAATGGGGTTATTGCACAAGCCAAGGAACCAAGGTCTCATCAGAGGTCCAAGCACATACTCAGGAGATATCAACTGATCAGGGAGACAATTGATAGAGGTGATATGAAGATAGAGAGAGTGTCCACAGATCAGAACATCACTGATCCTTTGATTAAGCCACTTCCTTAGACAAAATTTGATTCTTGTGTACTTGCATATGGTATTAGATACAAAGGCGATTGGCTTTAGTGCAAGTGGGAGATTGTTAGAGTAGTTCTCTCAAGGCAATCACCTTTAGCACTTTTGTACAAACTTTATTTTGATTAATAAAGCAAAAGGCATTTTTCATTATTTTGATATTCATTTATATATGAACTGATATTGATCTTAAATCAAATTAATGAAGTCCATGATACAAAACATAGCATAAAGGAAATCATGATGAGATCATGATAATGAGATTCCTATCATGTGCAATTATGTTAGTATCTAAATAATCCCTAGTCATAGGATTAATAAGACAGGACATTATTAATTCGGAAAGACTAGCACATATTATACTTCTTCATTTGATCAAGCAGTGGATCTCATGAACTGTAAGCATGATATGTTTAGAGTTAATATATGGATGCTTACTAAGGGTAGTAAGTATATCGGGTGACCCGCTATGAGATTATCATATGGATGATCTATCAAATGTCAATGATTAATCTCATCATAGTAATGGTGCAAATATCATTATACTTAAGGTACTTAAAGATATCTTGGATATAAATCTTGTGCTTTGACACCATTCCTTGTTACCTCAAGAAGAGGTCGCTCTTAGGGTGGTAATTTGGTACAGCTATTTGTATTCGAAGGTAATTAGGCAACCTATAAAGGATTCAACACTCCTGATAGAAGGAGATGATACTCATGGACTCTTATCGGGGTCATTATTCGGGAATCTCTGGCCAAAGAAATTATGTGTCATGAAGAGAGTCTTCAATGACACATAGAGTAATAAGATCAAACTAACATCACTTAGACTATATGTGACATAGTCAGTCTAATGGGAGTTAACACATATCCCATACTTAGAACTAAGTGGGGTATAGTATAGTGAAAGGACGAATTGAATGGTAATTGTCTAAGGAAAGGTTCTTAAGTTGGATAATTAACTATCAAAAAGTTTATATGTTAATTCACTTATATTTTGGCAAATAGGCATCACCCTTCATGATATGTTTGAATTAAAAGTTAATTCAAGTGCCTAAAATAGCTAAGAACCTAAGGGTCACATGCATAAAAGATCAAATGAAAAACAAATGTGTATGGCCTATTTTAAGCAGGCCATGATCATGCCTCATAGGGCCAAGATTGTGGCCTAAGTCAAGGCATGCCACGAGCAAGGCCACGATCGTGACAGAAGTTGCGAAGTGACATATATGTGAGTTCTTCACTTATGTGCACGAGATTCCTTCACTTTTTACACACTCAATTGATAGAGAAAGGGTTCTAAAGGAGTTCTAGAGAGTGTGAGAAGTATTCTTGATTTATCTTCATGTAAATTTATGCAATTGTTGTATAAATCTTACATGCATGCAAGATAACCATGATATATCTCCCATATTGAACATCTACTTGAATCCATCAAGTTTGGTGTTCAAAAACCCTTGTCCATCCATAAATTAGACGTTCAGTGGTGAATGCATTGTTTGCACGAAGTGCAAGAAGCCTCCCAAGTAGTACGAAATCAAACCCAAGGGAGCAACTAAAAGAAATTAGATTGCAAAGCAGTAAGGAACTCAAACAATCCACAAAGCCAAAAAGTGGACCCCACTCTGTAGAGAAAGACAAGGAAAAGAAGAAAGATGTAGACATGAGCAAATACCCTCCATACGTTGCCCCTCTGCCATATCCACCCAAAATTCCATACCCCATCGACTCCATAAGAGCAAATTAGAAGCACAATTTGCAAAGTTCATAGAGAAATTGAAGAATTTAAACATAAATCTTTCATTTGTAGAGGATTTAGAACACATGCCTAAGCATGCTAAGTTTTTTAAGGACATATTATCGAAGAACCGAGCCAAATGGTTACCTGAACTGGAAACTGTAGTTCCTTAGTCACTAATTAAATGCCTTCCAAGCTAAAGGATCCAGGGAGTTTCATATTACCCTGTGTGGTTAGTGAATTTGAGTTCACAAAGTGCTTATGTGATTTAGGAGAAAGCATTAATTTTATGCTTTTGTCAATATTTCAAAAATTGAAGCTCAGTGAGGTCAAGCCAACTGTAATGCTAATTCAACTGTCTGATCAATCTATTAAAACACCGTTGAGAGTGGTGGAAGACATTTTGATACAACAAGTTCATTATTCCTGTGGACTTTCTTGTTCTTGATTTTGAAGAAGATAAGCATTATCCAATAATTCTTCGACGACCTTTCATGAACATAGGTAAAGCATTGATTGATGTTTATGAAGGTAAATTGACCCCTCCGGATTGGTGAAGATCAAGTAGAATTCAATATGAACAAGGCATTGAAGAATCCAAAAGAGAGTAGTGCTTGCATGAAGATTTACATTCAATATGAATAGAGTTAGTAGCCAATCGATAATGTGATGTAGCTGAGTAACCGGGGGACATTCATCACAAATGTTTGCCTTTGTGTCAAAAGGCTATAATCACATTCCAACCAAGCTACTTAATAAAAACATGGCCTAGTTAAGTAACCGGGGCACATTCATCAAAAATGTTTGCCTTCACGTCAAAAGGCTAGGTTTATGTTAATAAAATTATCAAAAATAGAGTTTTGTTTAATAAGTCCCACTAATCTTATGAATATCATGATTTCTTATAAAAAGTCGCTTAAGGATAGCTACAATTTTGATTGACCAAATAATTATCAATATGTGTGTGTAAGTGATAGGAGCGAATGAATGTGACATTAATTCCTAATTAGTATGTATATTTAGTCTAAAGTACTTAGACACGGATTTCACAAGTTAATAAATAGAACAACTTGAGGGATTGTGTTTGTAGTTAAATTTGTTTTGTGAGGCTTAAAGTCATTGTCCCATTATTGCATATGTATGTGTTTTGTTGTTAATTGTGTTTGGTGTGTTTTTGTTTTGTTTGTTTTGTCTTTACTTGAGGACAAGAAAAAGTTTAAGTGCGGGGATGTTGATAGTGGTAGGTTGCATAATGTTTTAGTGGGTAGTTTAGTATGCATTTATTTGTTAAATTGAATAATTAATGCATGTTTAAGTTAGGATTGTGTTATTTAGTTAGACATTTGTGTTTTATGGGTTAGAGCATACAATTAAGCCTAAATTTTATGTATTTAAGGTGCCTTGATGTGTTTGTTAGTGTTTCAGATCAAATATTAAAGAATAGAGAGAATTCACAAGAAGCCCGTAGCAAGGCCTAGGCCTACGATGGGCCATGATCGTAAAATAAGCATAGAGGATCTGCTATGATTATGGCAGAGAGAAAAATTCAAGCACCACCATCGTGACTTGCACAATAGACAACACAGATAACCTCCTGAACACTACTTATGGAGGGACATTTGGGACTTTTTGAACCAAAAAACCTAGGGTGAGCATAACTTTTGCCGCTTTAGGAAAAATCCAAGAAGAAAGAAAAAAAGAGAGAGAGAGAAATGGAAGAAGAGGAGAGAGGAGTGGGCTTCTATTACTGCTACTTTCCTTAGCCATCCCAATCCTGTCCAAATGACATTTTCTTTTCATCTTGTTATTTCTTTTCTTTGAATATGTAAGATGGATATAATAATGTTGATGGATTTGAGATTAATGATGATGTTATAACTTTTCTTTAGGGATTTAAACTTAATTCAATGTTAATCTAGTTGTTTTTGTGTTAATTAATTTAGGTGTTGTGATTATTTGCTATAACTTTATGCTTTGGTAATAAATCGAGAGAGTGAACCGAATGCAAAATGATTGGGTTGGTTAATGAGAGTTAATTTACCTAATAGATCATGCAAATAATCAAATCGGTAATTATACGAGAAGAGATTTCAGGTGAAGACCTGATTGTTTAATAGAATGCTTAAAATCTGATAAGTTATGGGTTGGCTGTTAATCGAGAGTTTGGAATTGTTACACCATATGAATTGAGAAAGCAAGTTCTTACTGTGTCCCTTAAACTTGTAGAACTTTTCACCAATAAGCCTTATTAGAGCTATATTATAGGTTTCCAATCTATATACTGTCCTAAAGGTTTATTATGCAAAGAATTATCATGTCTATTAAACCTATGAATTTCTTATATTAATACTAAGTTTGAATTAATCAAAATGAAGTTCAAGTATTCATGTTTCAATTAATCACCTACAAGTTCATTTCCAAAGTTTGAATTTAAATAAGCACTATGGTACGTGGCATTGTTACATCATATAAATCGAGAAAGCAATTTCTCGCTGTGATCCTTAGGCTTGTGAAATTTTTCACCGATAAGCCTCATGGGATCTACATCATGGGTTTCCAGCCTGTATACTATCCTAAGGGTTTATTATGCAAAGAATTGTCATGTCTATTAAACCTATGAATTTATTATGTTAATACTAAGTTTGAATTAATCACAATGAAGTTAGTATTCATGTTTGAATTAATCACCTACAATTTCATTTCCAAAGTTTGAATTTAAACAATCACTATGGTACGTGGCATTGTTACACCATATGAATCGAGAAAGAAAGTTCTCGCTATAACTCCTAGGCTCGTTAAATTTTTCTCTAATAAGCCTCATGGGAGTTGTATCATGGGTTTCCAACCTATATACCATCCTAGGGGTTTATTATATAAAGAATTGTCATATCTATTAAACATATGAATTTCTTATGTTAATACTAAGTTTGAATTAATCATAATAAAGTCAGTATTTATGTTTGAATTAATCACCTACAAGTTCATTTCCAAAGTTTGAATTTAAATAATCATTATGGCACGTGGCATTGTTGCACCATATGAATCGAGAAAGAAAGTTCTCGATGTGACTCTTAGGCTCGTTAAATTTTTCTTTAATAAGCCTCATGGGAGCTGTATTATGGGTTTCCAACCTATATACCATCCTGGGGGTTTATTATACAAATAATTGTCAAGTAATCATATTTGAATTAATCACCTATAAGTTCATTTCCAAAGTTTGAATTTAACTAAGCACTGTAGTAAGTGGCATTATTACATCATATGAATCGAGAAAGCAAATTCTTATTGTGACTCCTAGGCTGGTGGAATGTTTCACCGATAAGCCTTATGGAAGTCACATCATAGTTTTCCAGCCTATATATCATCCTAGGGGTTTATTATGCAAAGAATTTTCATATCTATTAAATATATGAATTTATTATGTTAATTCTAAGTATGAATTATTCACATTGAAGTTCAAGTAATCATGTTTGAATTAATCACCTACAAGTTGATTTCCAAAGTTTGAATTTAAGCAAGAACTATGGTAGGACAGTATTCAAGGGATATAAGCCTTACATTGTTCTATCCAAACCAATTATATTCCAAGTTTTTAGGTTCTATATCTAGCAAAAGTTTGATTATAATTAGAAAAAATAATGAGATGCTCTTATCAATTTGCTAACTGATAACAAATTTAAATAAAAAGATGGTAATAATAAAACTCATGTTAGAAAAAATAGACCATGATCATATAAGAGTCAAGAGAGAAAAGATTTATTTAAAGGTATATAAAAACTCAAAAGGGATCAAGATTAGAAGTTATATTGGATGAATAATGCAATTAATTATTGTTTTGTGAATATTGGAATTAAATTACTGCATATGCCTTTTTGTAATCCATCTTAATGGAGAAATATTAGGAGAGTGCTCAATATAATTTCTATGAAGAGGTATTGCAATATAATTACTACGAAGATGACCTAGTGAGGATAAATGATTGGGAAAGAAGAAATCAAATATGGAAAATAAAAGAAACCTTCCTTAGGATTAAACATTTGGACCTTCTTTTTAACAAAAGAATTAGGAATTTCACTCGTAAAAGTAAAAGAACTAGGGACATATGGCATGTTGATCATATGGATTCTAATTAACATAATTTGGAACATATGATGCCCTAACCAATAAGTCTAAATGCATATGAAGATCCCCTTCCAATCTTGTCCAAAACCATATATATATATATATATACATGAATAAAGAAACGAGATAAGATTAAAGCACTCATAAGTAGTTAAATAGTATTAACTTAATAATAGAGAAATAACGATCATTACAGTATCTCACTTAAGGTAGAATTGTTATTATCCTAATATCGATACGAGTGAGGAAACACTTAAACTCCTTATACAAAAAAAGAGAGACGTTATACATATAAATAGGAAGGTATAAAATCATGAAACAAAAAAAGCAATTATGCACCTATAATAAAGATAAAAATATTTCCTAATAAAATAGCAATTTAATGTTTAAACATCCTAAACATAAACCAGTTAATATGTTTAAATTTCACTTGCATCGAATGATAAATATACATTTTTAGGAGTTTGTCACACATTGAAATAAACAACTAAAACCTACCTATATGTGTATACAATACATAATTCATTAACTTTATAAAAATATTAAGTGCATTAATAAGACCAAATGACATAGTTAATTAGCCATATAATCCATATTAGATTCAGTCTTTCAAATTATACAAGCAATTGTCCTAATTGTAGTAATTATATAAATTAAAAAAGTAATTTTCATGATAAAACCAATAAAGAAAGTCTTAATATATGTTATGTAATGAATAAATCCACTCTCTTGCCTCTCAAAACTCTTAATAACTCTCTATTATGCCTAAGATCACTCCCATAATTCATATTTAATCTATTTATACTTAAAATAACCTAAACCATTCATTATAAACAAAAATTAACCGTTTAATCGCTAGGACAGTAGCATTGGTCAATTAATTCTATTACAAACTTGGGGTACATCTTATTAAAAGATCAATACGAGGAAACACAAAGGAATAAAGTGTATTGAACCTTGAATCATTCAAAAAATTGACAAATTTTAAATATATTATGAAATATTAACAAATACATAAATACTAGTAAACTAAATATGAATTATAATCTAAAAGGGAAATAATTATGGCTAATAGAAAGAGGAGAAGCCAACAATCTTACTTGTTAAAGAAAAATGATGTCCTTAATTTTAGGAAGTTTATTTTGTCACCTTAAAATTTTCCTATAGAAGCAAATTCAATTATGAAAAACCAAGAACATGATTTTAAAATAACAAAGTGACTTTTAGAGGGAAGAATAATAGTAACTCTAACATTTTAGATAGATAAATAAAATGATACATTTTCAAATAGGGTGGCTTTTCTAGGTTAGAGACTAAAAGTAAGTCTTTAGGTGAAATTCAATCTCAAGCCTAATTCATCTAGGTGAAATTCATCTTCATAAATAATGATAAATGAATAAAATAAAAGCCTAATTTGTTCGCCCTCAACATCTTTGTGATAATACTAGGAAATATTATGTTTTTGGCTACTACTTAACATGAACTCATTTAAAATGAATGGGCTTGCTTACTTTGCTTTTTAGAAATTAATATTAGATATCTATTTATTGATCCATATTTCTCCTTGTCTTCTTCATAAATCTTACTCCCATACAAACTAATCTAATATTGGTCCTTATTTCTCGGGAGTGATGAAAGTCTATCCTTGTTCCAACTATATATCATCTTGTAAGTCTTTAACCTTAAAAACTTAAGGAGTTTCAATTAGCTTGTTGTATTAAATTAACCTATATGTTATCTTTATAATATCAAATGATCTTTGATGGGTGTAAATGGCATCATTTTTTAGGGCTTAGTTTGATATGTATTTAATTGTCAATCTAATCGTTTAGTATGTGCTTAGGTTAGAATTGTGTTAGTTTACTAAATATTTATGTTTTAATTGTTTTATAGGTTAGTACAAGTCTTTAAGCTTAATTTTGATGTTTTTAAGGTACCTTGATGTATTTGTTAGTGTTTCAGGGTCAACATTAAAGAACAGAGAAGTTTCGAAGACATTCGGGCTGAAACAACAACCCACGATCATGGCATGTCAGGCCATAATCATGACAGAAGCACCAAAGTTGGCCCACGATCATGGCCATGATCATATCAAAAGTGTAAGAAACGGCCTACAATCGTGGCCTGCATGCCACGATCATGATAGAAGGCTCAAATGTGGCCCACAATCGTGGCCTATGTCAGGCAGACACTCAGACACTTAAAAATGTCAAGTTTTAAGGGATTTTTTAGACCTTTCAACCCCCCAAAAAATCCTAGGACTTCTCAAAACACAAAAGGACATTTAAAGTATAACAAAAAAGGGTAGAGAGAGCTTTTTCATTAGCCATCTTGAAGAAACCTTAGAGAGAATTCATCGAGAGATAGAGGAAGAGAAGAAGGAAGAGAGAAGAGGAGAAGAAGCTGACACGACATACTTCCCCAATCAGGAGTTTCCTGACATCGATGCCTCCCATCATCCGTTTAGATCATATTTCCTGTTTATTTTTAGTTTTATTAGAATTGAATTGAATAGTTGATAATAGGATCTTGAATGATCAGGATGTTCTAAACTCACCTTCTAAGTTTTATCTTTGAATTAATGAAATCTGATTGTTTATGTACTTATTGGATTTGTTATGGTTTAATTCTGCAAGCGCATAATTCGATAATAAACTAAGAGGATGAATCTAACAAAAAATGATTAAATTGGGCTAACGAGAGTTAGGTGATTTAATAGAACAAGAATTGAATCAAATCAGTAAATTATTCGAAGAGAGATTTTGTATAAATTTTTCATAATTTATTAGATAACTTCATAACTAATTAGAGTTTTGGATAGGTTGTTTATTAAGAGATTTCAATTTTCATAATCTAATTAGGGTTGATGATTTAGGGTTAATGGTTATAACTCAAGAGAGAGTAATCAAACCTAGGATCATCTAAAACCAACAATTCGGTAATTTATAATCAGTTAGGTTAGCATTAAGGATAGGTAAAATTCCCTTTCTCTTAGTTTGTAATTTCCTTAAGTTGATTCTTAGGTGTGCGTTGCAACTATTGAATAATTAATATTTTCACGTTCAATTCTTAATTTGATTGATTGAATTAAATTCTCGTTTTTAGTTTCGTACATTTTGAATTTCGGTGATTTGTTTCTAAACTTAGATTTTAGGATTAGATTATCCCTCCTTATAGGATCGACACCTTAGGTAACACGCTAATAAACCGTGCGCTTGCAGATTATTGAGGGTTAGTTATTAAAACTTACACACAACTAATAATCGATCAAGTTTTAAGCGCCATTATCGAGGAGGTGATTAGTTTAATTCCTTAATTTAAGGCATTTTGTTTAGTTTTTATTTTATGTTTTTTCTTTTTTATTTCTGAATCCGTACTCTTGCATAAACGCAAAAGTCATGAGAAGTTCAAGTCGTGCAATTGAAATCTTAGAGTTAGACATCACTCATTTAGAATGATCAATTAGGAAATCTAGGCATGAAGATGAAGAAGAAATCACGAAAGCAACAATAGCCAAGGAATTTCAGTAAGATTTGGGCCATGGAGTGAACCAAGGACGTCAACAAAGAATCCTTATGGATTTCATGAGACCAGGGTTCAATGTGGCTAACCAAGGAGTAGCTAGGCTACCCGTACAAGTAGCTACCCGTACAAGTAGCCTCTTTCAAAATTAAACTAGGCCTCCTAAACATGCTTTAACATAACGCGCAATTCTATGGATTGACGAATGAAGATCCCAACACACATATAGTGAACTTCCTTAAAATTTGTGATACCTTTCGGTACCATTAGATGTCTCAGGATGCGGTAAGAATTAGGTTCTTTCCTTTTACCTTAAGAGATACAGCAAAAGCTTGGTACCATTCTCTCAACCCAGCCAATGTCACAACTTTAGATCAATTAGTTCGTGCCTTTTTAGACAATTATTTTCCCATTACTAAGACCACGAAGATTATCAATGAGATTACTAATTTTTAGCAAAGTGATAGGGAATCGATCTATGAAACATGAGAAAGATACAAGGATTTGTAACGAACATGCCCTCATCATAACTTACCTAAGGAATTTTTGTTGCAAATATTTTATAATGGAGTAACCCCATATACGAGATGCATGATTGACACGATTTAGGAGGATCACTGATGAGAAAAACGGTAGATGAAGTAAAAGAGCTGATAAAGGAGATGGCGAGTAATAACTGCCTATGGATGAACGAGCAGAGTAGACAAACCACTACCTTCTGAGAACAAAAAGGAGTTGTAATTATTGATCAAATGACGGAGATGTAAGCTACAACTGATAACTTAACTCAACAACATGAAGGCTTTGTCCTCAGCTTCGGTAAAAGTTATGCGACTAAAGTGTGAATTCTGTGGACAGATGGACCATGATATAGTGGACTGCTTATTGATGAAGGATAGCGTTCCAAAGCAAGTTAATTATATGGGAGCTCAATATGAACAAAAAGGGGGAAACAATCCCTACTCCAACACATACAACCCTAAGTGGAAAAATCACCCTAACTTCTCGTGGATGAACAATGTTAGAGGATAGTTTAGACCTCTAGGACAACCAGGCTTCCAACAAGATAAATCAAGTTCAATGGAGTCTAAGTTATATAGAATTTTAGATAAAATTGGAAGCATGGAGGATGCACATAGAAGGCTTGAAAGCAAGTTCGAGGAAGTCACTAAAAACCACACCTCTTCAATACACAATCTGGAGGTCTAAGTAGGTTAAGTAGCAGAGGCAATTTCAACTTGGAATGCAAGAACCCTTCCAAGCAATATCGAATCTAACCCAAAGGAACGAATCATGGCCATTACTTAGACTTAGGAAAAGAAACTCGAACATGTGAAAGAAGATGCAGATAATGGAGAAAGACAAGAAATTATGGAATTCCTTCCAAGTAAGCTCGTAATTAAGCCAATCAAGGAACCTTGACCTGAATTTTTGTACCCTATTCTAGCTTAGTGAAAGTCAATTTCAAGTAAGGCAACGAGGAATTCTAAGGAGGTTAAATTAAACAATGTTGAGAGCATAACGAAACAAATACAAACGAAGCTCACACTGAAGGAATCAATTAAGAAAAAGGTTAAGGAGCACATAGTGGAAGAAAACCCGAATATAGCACAAAAGAAAGAAGATCCAAGGGATTTTTACGTTCCATGCAGTATCAATGGAGTCAAAATAGACGAGGCATTTGCAAATTTGGGAGCAAGTATTAATATAATGCCCTACAGTTTTATTCAAAACTTAGGGTTAGAGGAGTTAGAACCTACAAGGATGCTAATGATGACGACGACCAGAACAGTTTAAGGATGTGCAAGTACATATTGATATTTTTACCTTCCCCATAGACTTCTTTGTATTGGATATTAGACAAGATGTGGAAACCCCTATGGTCCTTGGACGACAATTCTTGGCTACTGCCCATTCCATAATTGACATTGATGGGAGTGAACTAACTCTAAGGGTCAGAAAGCATCAAATAACCTTCACTATATCGAAGAATGATAACAATTCTCCTTTACTTCCAGCTAATATAAAAGAAACCGAACCTCAAGGACAATGGGAAGATATTATGGACCCTGGGAATGCATTTAGAAAAAAACGATCGTAAAGGAGCAAGCGAAGGAAGGATAAGCAAAAGGAAGGCGAAACCTAGAGCATGGTAGTTTATGTGCAAATGGTAAGATTGATGATTGCGCTACCATTGCATTATTCATTTGAACCACCTTGAGCACAAGAAGAGCATCAAGCTACTGACGTTAAAAGAAGCATTGCATGGTAGGTAACCCATGGATTGTTAATTCCATTTTATTTCCTTTGATTTTTAGATAGTTTGAATTTCGTAGTTAGATTATTTCATTTCCAAATAAGGTCAAGAAAGCATAGGACTTCGCATGAATTAAATGATTAAGGAAGTAAGCAAAAGAGAGGTGAAAGAGCTATAAAGAGTTAAGAAGTGATCTCGGGAATGTGTAGAAGGATAAAAGAAGAAAAAAAATCAGAAATTGGTGAAAATATTCCAAGTCGTGATCGAGGCCTGCGGTAGGGTAAACTTGTCCCATGCGATTTTTAGTTTAAATCTTTACCATTTTACCCTTCACTCAGCTATATATTCATTTCTTACCTCACTTTTTCACTCACTTTTATTTTGACTTTATCTCTATAAAATTATAACCTCTAAATGCTCTCACTTCTCTCTAACCAAATTCTAAATTTCCATTTTATTCCAACCTTTACCTACTTGCATTCCAGTATCTCGTGTATCAAGCAGTCAGCAAAGCATGATCAATCATTGGGACAAAATCAAGTCTCAGGTGGAGGGCGAAGGAACAGGGTGGTAAACTTTAAAGCACTCTTGCCAACCTACACAGAGGAGGAAGGTATTCATTTCCAATCCCTTAATGCTAAACAAATAGTAGTCTCGAAATGTTTTGATTTTGATATGCTTAATAGGTTAGAATTACGGGATAAGGTAGAGAATCTAGCAAAAAAAATTTAGTGGGTGAAGTTTATACACTTCCAATATCCTGTCTACCAGGAGCTCACACTCAAACTCTTCACTTCCCTTTATTACGAACCTAGTAATTTTAAGAAAATGTGGTTTAGGTTACGGGGACAAAATTATAAGCTGAACATTAAAATCATGTGTGATATTTGTGGGTTCCCCGAGTCTTTCATTATCGATCAGTATTGATTTTGTGCTTCTCGTTAATGGAATGAGCTCACTGGGTTAGAGCGAT
Organism: Erythroxylum longipes; assembly: GCA_027563885.1. Classification (NCBI taxonomy): domain Eukaryota; kingdom Viridiplantae; phylum Streptophyta; class Magnoliopsida; order Malpighiales; family Erythroxylaceae; genus Erythroxylum; species Erythroxylum longipes. Next base: position 148,918 of record JAOQMS010000005.1, read on the forward strand.
TCGACACTAAAAATGCCCACAACAACATCATAAGAATCCATGAGCACTTGTTATTGAATAAATTCATATGTCAAATGGTTTTTGATAAATCAGAAACCAACAAGTACTCAACAAAGGAACTTTTCCTATTGTGATGCATGGACTACAACATCCCAGTGTGCACCTCCACGTATGTGTTGAATGCTATTGTTGTAACTCTACATAAGAGAAGCAACAATTTGGGTATGGGGTGCTTGGTTTCCACCATTAATAAGTATTATGGTGTGGAATGTAATGGTTTGATCATCCACCTACTGGATTTTCTAAATCACCATCATTTATGGCGTGCTAAAATCCTTAAGTCCCATAATATAAAACTTCGGGACATCAGCCAAAAGACTCATGTGAAGATCAGGGCTAGTTAGATGAGTTTGAGCACAGTTCCACCTCTACAGGCAGAAGAGGACTTAACTAGTGAGGAATTCGAAGAGGAAGAAGACATAGATGAAACGGTCTAGAAGAAAGTGCTCGATACAATCTCCACAAACACCAAGATAATTACAGATAAACTTGCGGAGAACTTTAGAAGAATGAAGGAGATGGGTCGAACACAATAATGTCAGAACCGAGATATACGTCGTATTCTCCTTCCATATGTGTTTGTGTGCCTCCTTCTCACATTGGGGACAATGTGTTGTTCAAGTGTGGAGAGGGTTATATGTTTTGCTTTAACTATGAATTGTGCATATTGTATGATAGTTTGTTGGGTTGCATATTGTGAATTGTGTCAATGTGTCAATGGCTTAGATGGATTGAAATTGATTTAAGTTTGAACATAATCTATTAGGTTGTGAAGAGTCATTAGCTCGTGAAATTAGTAATCTAGGTTCTTTGGCTAAATATGCAAGTTAATTAGGATTTAGTGTTAGCTTATCACCCTATAAGTTATCACATTCATTCATCATTTTAGGTCTTTCAACTTAAGTTGTTTTGCTAGTATTTTTTCGTGAAAACGAGTAGCTTAAGCAATAAGGTAGGTAATAAAAAAAATTTGTTTGTTAATTTTAAATAAATAACTATTTTGCTGGCCTTCGGGTTATGAATAAAGCTAGTAGCTAGTTGAGACTGTGACATAGCTGAGTAATCAGATCGACACGCATCACAAATGTGTGCCTTCGCGTCAAAAGGCTATAATGATGTTCCAACCAAGTAGCTTAATAAAAACATGACATAGTCGAGTAATTAGATCGACATTCATCACCAATTTTTTCCTCCGAGTAAAAGATTAGGTCCATGTCTAAAAAATTAAATAAAAAGTAAATAAAAAAGTGTATTTTAATAAAATCTACCAAACTTACAAAAAGCTTGACTTTTCATGAAAACATACTTAGGAGTAGTTATAAAGTTTGAATGACCAAAGAATTATTATTTTGTGTGTACAATTGAAAAGGATGAATAACTTGACATTTGGGTCTTGATTAATAGGTATGTTTTGTCTAGAGCTCCTAGATGTGGATTTTGCATGTTAATGATTTGGAATAACTTGAAGATTACGTTTTAAGTTAAATTTATTTCATGAAATTGAAGCCACTGCCTCATTATTGCATTATGTGTTGCATGATATTTTTTGTGTTTGTTTGTTTTGTTTGCTTGAGGATAAGCAAACATTTAAGCTTGAGGATATTGATAAGTGTAAATTGCATCATGTTTTAGGGCTTAGTTTGATATGTATTTAATTGTGAATTCAATCGTTTAGTATGTGTTTAGGTTAGTATTTTGTTACTTTGTTAATTATTTATGTTTTAAGTATTTTATGGATTAGTACAAGTCTTTGAGCTTAATTATTATGTTTTTGAGGTACCTTGATGTGTTTGCAAGTGTTTCAGGATCAACATCGAAGAATGGAGAAGTTTAGGAGACATTCGGGCTGAAATAACATGCCACACGATCCATGATCGTGGGTCATTTCTTATGCTTCTGTCATGATCGTGGCATTCAGGCAATAATCATAGGCCAACTCTGGTGCTTCAGTCACAATCGTGTGGCATGTTATTTCAGAGACATTCATGACAGAAGGATCGAATGTAGCCCACGATGGTGGTCTGCATTGGGCAAACGCGTAGACACTCAAAAATGTCAAGTTTTGAGGGATTTTTGGAACCTTTTGGACCCCCAACTGCTCAAAATACAAAAGGATATTTAAAGAACAAGAAGAAGAAGCAAAGAGAGCTTTTGCATTAGCCACCTTAAAGAAACCGTAGAGAGAATTCATCAAAAAGAGGAGAAGAAGTTAACTCGATGTACTTCCCAAATCAGGAGTTTCCCAACATCACTACCTCCCATCATCCGTTCAGATTGTATTTCCTATTTATTTTCAATTTTATTATTGTATAGAATTGGATTGAATAGTTAATGGTAGGATCTTGAATGATGAGGATGTTTTAAACTCACCTTCGAAGTTTTATCTTTGAATTAATGAAATCTGATTGTTTAGGTGGTTATTGGATTTTTTATGGTTTAATTCTGCGAGTGCATAATTCGATAATAAACTGGGAGGGTGAATCGAATGAAAAATGATTAAATTGGGCTAACAAGAGTTAGGTGATTTAATAGAACAAAAATTGAATCAAATTGATAAATTGTGAGAAGAGAGATCTAGCATAAGTTTTCAATAGTTTATTAGATAACTTTAGAACCAATTAGGGTTGGATAGGTTGTTAATTGAGAGATTGCAACTTCCATAATCCAATTAGGGTTTATGATTTAGGGTTAATGGTTATAACTTAAGAGAGAGTAATCAACCCTAGGATCATCTAAAACCAACAATTCAGTAATTCATAATCAATTAGGTTAGCATTAAGGATAGGTAAAATTCCCTTTCGCTTTATTGGTAATTTCCTTTGGTTGATTCTGTTGGACCAATGGAGGTTGACAAATTAAATCCGTCTTTGTTTTGATAATAATAAAACTAAAGAATTGGTTAAGAAATATTTTCAGGTTAATTGGATTAAGATGAAGTTGATGGAACATAAGAAAATTGGATAAGTTGATTTATGAAGATCAAGATTTGGATATGTTGAATTCACAACATGTAATTCATGAGAAGATATTTCTTGAAGAATTCAAATAAGCATCTCATTAGTCAAAGATTGGAGATTTTGTGAGATCTGTCAGTTGGAGCATTGGACAAGTCGACTATCATGCTGCAAGTCGACCATTAACAATCAGACCTGTGAGTTGGATAAATGAACTAGTCAACTATCATCATATTAGTCGACTATTCGAAGAGTGGAGCTGAAAGTTGATGAAAAACGTTAGTGCTAGTCGACTAATTCTTGAAGATAAGTTGACTATAACGTATTAGTCGACTATCACACACCGACTAGTCGACTATCAGTTACAGCTGAACAAAATTTGACTTTGTCAATTGATTTCAAACGGGAAGAAATCTTCATACAACGGCTAGGAGTGTTCTACAATGGCTAGAAGAGTTCTACAATGTCCATAAACATCTTGAAGCCTTCAAATAAAGATCAAGACCTCAGGGGATTATTTACAGGAGTCAAAAGTAAAGCATACTTGCTATAGTTCAAAAATCATCATCATATTGCTCTCAACTTTGCTACTTAGCTTATATTGATTGTATTCAGCTGTACTGAGTTTTGATACTTCATCTTTATCATTGTGATTATTGTGAGTTGAGTGATTAGAGAAGAATCACTTGGGAGGTAGGATTGGTGCCTAGAAAACAAATCATCTGTAAGGGTAGCTTGAGCTGGAAGTCAAGTTGTTGGAAGAGTTCACACTGAACTAAAAAGTGTGTAGTAAAGAGCTTTGACAAAATCTTAAATGGGAGCTTAGGTAGAGGACGTAGGTCTTAGCACCGAACCTCTATAAACACTGTGTTTTCCTCTCTTCTCTACTCTTTTACATCATGCTAGAGAATGCAAAAGCTCATCCTTTTCCTCAAAATTCCAAAAAAATGACAAGTATGACAAAGGAAAGAAGAAAGCTAGTCTTGTAGCCACTTGGAGTGATGATGAGGAATCATACCT
>JAOQMS010000005.1:153051-167520 GCA_027563885.1 Erythroxylum longipes
GTAGGTTAACGAGTGGTATAGAGGATTGTTGAGTTTGAGATAAAAGGGAAGAATCATAGGTGATGTGATCAGTAGCACCGCTATCTAAAATCCAAGGTTTGGCAACAGTTGAACTAGAGAAGACATTGGGTAAAGAGAGCAGACCTGCAGCATTAGCAAACACATCACCATTGCTAGTATTAGTAGTCGATCGGTTCTGATTGAGAGCACAGAGGGCCTGTGCCAACTGTTGGAGTTGTTCGGCAGTAAAGCCCTGTGTAGAGGAAGAACTGTCTATCCCGGTTACTCAAGATACCACTGTGAGGTTTGCTGTGGGAAGATTGGATCGTCCACTGTTTCGAGTCCCACCGGATGACGATGGCTTGACATTTTGAGTGCCATTTTTGAGCCGACACCTATCTTCGGTGTGTCCTCTTTTATCACAGAACTTACAGTGAAATTTGAGAGTGCGACATTCGTCAATGGTATGGCCAGAGCTGTTACAATGTTCACATACCTTGCCCTTGGAAGTTTTCCAGTTTGATGGACGATTTTACACTGCCGCTGTAATAGAAAAATTTTCAACAGGACCCGAAACCATCTCTTGTTGGGTTTCCTCCTGGACTATTATAGAATATGCTTGGCAAACATTAGGCAGAGGAGACATCATTAGTATATTAGATCTAATGATTTTATAAGACTCATTGAGCCCCATGAGAAACTGCATTAACTTATCTTCTTCTCTTTCATTCTGGTGCTCTTTGGTCCGATTACAAGTTGTGGGCATGCGGTATATTTCTAATTCGTCCCAAAGACTTTGAATCTTGATGAAATAAGAGGCTACAGACATCGTACCTTGCGTGATGGTTGCTATGGACTTCTGAATTTGGAAGATGGCTGGGGCATTCTTTTGTGAAAACTGATCTCGAAGATCTTCCCAAACCTGCTATGCGGTTTTGGCGTGTACAACACCTGCTGCGATGTCTTGCTCGACCGAGTGTGTCAACCATGAAAGAATCATGCTATTGCACTGATTCCACAATTCAAACTCGACAAGTTCATCGTCTGGTGATGGCATCTCAAGTGTGCCGTCAATGAATCCGAGCTTTTTCTTTGCAATAAGAGCATACATCATTGCTTTTCTCCAAGATTGATAATTGGATCCGTTCAGTTTGGTCGGCACGAGCATATGGCCTGGTTGATCCGAATGATGCACGTAATATGGATGTGATGGATCCATAGCAGCAGATTTGGAGGTCATAGTTTCATTCGACATAGTTGAATGGCAACGGAATATTGATAATAAGGTTTATTCAGAGCACCAGGATCGGTGCTCTGATACCATGTAAAACGGTAGAAGACAATTTTGGCTGAATGAATTGTATTCATCATCAGAATGTTGCCGGCATTATATACAATTACAGTAGTTATCTTCTCCTTAATCTAAGGCAAATATATGGTTATCTACATGTGAAAGGTACCTACTACATCAACTAAATATGGTAAAGAGAATCACATACAATAATGTACATATCTTTCTTAATACAAACTCAAATTTGTTCGAACTTGAATAATTTAGCTCAAGTTTAAAGTTGGTAATTTAACCTTTGTCCAAATTCAATGGGTCAATCCCGAATTCATTCAGACATCTTGAGCCTGAAGGTAATAGTTTAAATTATGTCAGAATTCAATAAAATAAATTCAAATTTAAATAAAATAATATCGTTTTACTCGATAGTTAAAGAATCAGTTGATTGATTAAACAACGTTGTTTGGGTCTCCAATCTGATTGAATTGGGCTCGAACTAAAAAGAATCGATCAACTCTAGCTAAACCTGTTCACGGCCTCTTAGTAGTAACCGGATGAAATCAAAAAATTTTGTTAAAACTGAAGGAGCTTGAAAAAATTTACGATACTTAAAATATAATAATTCAAATAGAAGATTAAACTATAAAGAGTCTTGTATAATTATTTTCTAGTTAAGTTAATATTAATTTTATAATTAAAATCTGATAAATTTTGAATTTTATACGTTGACATCGAACCGAAAGTAAAAGGCTAACCTAAATTACTGTAATCACTCTGGCCTCGGGTGGCTTGTCTGGAAGTGGAAAAAAATAGATTTAGCATGTTAGGATTGATCTTCAGTATATAATATATAAGTTTACATATTCTCATCACATGCCATGCGTGAATTACGTCTCTCTTAGACTTGATAGTCTCATATAATATAATATATGTCTTGACCTGAATCTGTTAAGATAAATTGAAGGTGCTGCTGTTATGGCGTTACTATATACGAAAGTTATATGAATCTGTTAACATAATTGATGGTGCTGCTGTTATGGCGTTACTACATACGGAAATGATATAGGGAATTCTAATCGGTCAACAAGGATAGGTTCTCAAGGATTATTTTCTTTTTTTATTCGTAGTTTACATTTTTTTATGGGTGATTATAAAAGCCAAATACAAAGTTAACGTATATAGTGCACAAAGCTCTCCGCTTTATAAGAGGTCTGGGGAGTGTTATCGAAATATGCAACCTTACCCTTGTATTTTTATAAAAAGATTATTTCCATAATGCAAACTTGTGATCTTCTGATCATAAATGAGCAACTTTTCTCAGTAACTTTTAGCGGTAAAAATTTCAAATTACTACTTAGCAAATTTTATTTGAGGATAGTATGTGCTCTTCTTTTGCATAATGTATTTATATATCCAATTTGTAACTTTTGCAAATTAAGTTTTTTTGCATCGAAGATAGTTGTATAAATGACTGTTTTTTTCAACACTGCCTTAGTTGTAGATGTACACGATTACAAAAAGTTATATGTTCGTTACATACAGTCGTTTATGTCATGAACACGGGCATGTACATGACTGTGTATATCTTCGCCCTTCACGTCCTTCTTCACACAGTTTCAAAGACTTATATAGTTGTTACACACGGTTGTGTAAATAGATGACAAGGGCGTGTCTATCCAACAAAGCTTGATTCAACCATCATTCGTCTTGTATTCACTTGTTCATCATTCTTACGAACCATATAAGTGCCAACGATGACCAAAAAACTCAGTACAAGAAAAATAGGTCTTTGTAACGGAAATTACTGACGGAAAGAAACGTTGGAGAAATGGTTGTTGGTAAATTTAGTGATGGAAGTTTGTGAGCCCATCGGCAACTTTAGCGACGAAATTTTAGATTTCCGTCGGTAAGTTAAAGAAAATTTGCCGACAAATTTATAGTATTTCGCCTCTAATTTGCAGACAAAATTCTAATATTTCGCTGGTGAATTTGCCGACAGTAAATCGTATGTTTATCGCTAAAGTTACTGACATACATTTAACAATCAGTCGCTAAATTTATCGACGAAAATATGAATCGTCGCTAAATTTTTGTCGACGGAATGATATATTCCATCATTAACTTACAAAAGAATTTATTTATTCTGTGGCTAATTAGCAATGGAATAGTATATTTCATCGGTAATGTGCCGACGGAAGATATCGTTCCGTCGCCAATGAAAGACGAAATATTGTTGTTTGTCGGGAAATTTAGCTTTGATAAGTTTCTGCCGCCATTTCTCACTTCCTATCCGAATTTTCTGTTCATAATCTTACGATTTTTTGTATATTTAATTTGTGTAAATAATATAACATTGATTGATAAATATAAAGTAAACATTATCTTGATTGTTAATATAATAAAAAATTAAAATGTACAAGAATAAGTATCTTGAAAATAACTGTAAATTAAGAATTTATACAAAAACTTAAGAGTAGCAAAACATCAAATATGTTCATTTATTCATCTAAGCTATGCAAGTGGTGAAGGTTGATGCTCTGACTGCTGCGATGAAGTATTATCCCTCCCTTTTAGTTGATCCATCTCATTACGGAGGTGAGTTATGTACTCCATCTACTGTTGCAACTGAGTTGGCAACCTCTTTATTATGCTCTCAAGCTGGAGGACTTTCTTATTTGATGCGGAACGTCTACTAGATCTAGCTGCAGTGGATGTGGAGGATTGCGTTCGCAAATGAACCTAAGTCAAAAATCCTTCTACGGCGGTCCCTACCACCTACTGCATCAAGATACGCCTTACTCTCATTAACAGTTTCAGAGTTTTGAGACTATCGTTCAATGTTTTCTTGTATTTGGTCCTATCATTATAATTGTTTATGTTAATAAGTGATATTTTTTAAGAACTAATATTAAAGTACATATTTTACATACATGAACTTGTTTGCATCGGGTGTTGACGAAAATCACACCATCATGCTTCTTGATCTGAGCGTGCAAAAAGAGCTGGCGTGATTTAGGCTTTATAACCTTAGACTTTTTTCTGCTTCAAAATAAATTGTTATAAGTGAATTGTAATTTACAAAAATTTCGACAGAATTTTTCTATTTTTATGATATTTATCCCCTATTAGACAAAAAAATTCAACTCAACAGCATAACCATTAATGGCACTAGACATTTATAACATTATTATTCTCTATAATGAACATATATTTTTATTTTAAATTTCATATATTAAATTACCTTGAAATTGATTTTTGTACATCAAAGTACAAAAATCAAAATATAAGTGTAAAGTTTTGATACTTACAAGTTGAAATGCATGCTCCTGGTAGGTCAAGGATCCTCCAGTGTGTACGGGTATGCTCTTTCCATCTGGTCCTCCACGTCTGATGACAGAATTGTGCTCTGAAATGGATATTGCCTCAGGTGATGCTCAATGCTACTGCCAACGACTTCATATTTCTTCAAATATATATAGTGGTCATACACTATTCTTATGTATCGTAGTAAAAAAGTCTCTATAATGTGTACGAGCTCTCCTTTCCTATACATCATCAAATTTTGGATTCCAAAAAAAATATTTATGAAAAAAACATACAATAAGTACTTATAAATGAAAATATTTATCTAATTAATGTATAAAATTTAGATAAAATAAAAAAGATTAAAGAATATATTTATTGTACCTCAAATTCCTTATAATAAAAATTCTTTGTCGGTTGAGAGACATTCTTCTATATATAACCCTCAAGATCTATCATCTCCTTGAACTTGGACGAGATATTTCTTGAATACGTTCCAGACGAAACCAACCTAATATATAAATTATTTTAGATCATTTTTAATTTAAAACCTATAACTTCAGTATAAACCTATGGTGTTATCATGTATTACAAATTTTTTAAAATTTTACTTACAAATTGTTGATAGTTGTGATTTATGTTCTTCCATCAACTCTTTTAGCTCTAGGCTACAAGCTGCCTCCTTTATCCGCAACGTTCACTCCTGATATCTCTATTGATATAGGGGTGGTGAATGGTGTAGGGCTGTTGGATAGTGTAGCAGGGCTGGTGGATGGTATAGAAGTAGTTACAGAAGGCGATGCCTCACCTGAATGTGCAGTAGCATCTACAGAATGTGATGCTTCACCTGAAAATACATTGACTTCTCCAAATCGTTGTAACTTGAACCTTGACCGCATTATATTCTGTTTTCTCTTAAGCTCAGGGAGCGAATCTAAGACTTGAACAATGTTCCAAACTTCTTTTTCGAAATAAAGTAGTTTTAATTTATTTTTTAAAAATGAAATGATTTTATTCTAAAATTTTCAGAAATTCAAGAACATAATAACGTAAAATCAAAATAAGATCATTTAAAGATGGTTTTGTAATTTGACTCGAGCAAACTCAAACCACCTATTAAAGGGGTCACCCCAATTAGATAGAGGCGGTCCAGCCTGGTCGGAAGCATTACCATGCAACCAACTTGTCAATGGTGGCAATCGCTTTTCATGTAAGCTTTTGACCTTATGAAACAGCAAGTTATTTAAGAAACCTACAAGTGGACATTCTCTCGGCCACTATACTCTCTTTTCTTTTTGTTCATGGCAATGCAGAGCACTACTGCATAGCTGTGAAAAAAATATTTGTCTGTTCTTTTGCATGTTCACCATTAATTTGTCTCGATTCAACGATTCCCAAAGGAAAATCATTTTGTACTATCCATATTTACATTGGGTTCATTTCTTTATTGGCCACAAAAAGATTTGGAATCTTCCTTCATGTTACGATCCAAGCTCCAAGCTCCATATAGTTAAGTGTTATGTATCTTATTACTAAAATGGATCACAATAGGGGGGTATATAAGAAAGGTCAAAATACTAAATAAAAATTAGAAATTAGAAAAAGTTAAAGAACTAAATTAATAAATATACTTTAAAGAAAAAATATTTTAAACTAATAGTTATTATGTTTAAAAATAAATGTTTTATACTAATTTTAGTAATTTGAGTTATTGGGTTAAAAAATTAAAATTTTTTAATTTTTAATAATAATAAAAGACTAATTTTAATAATGTAAAATTTATAAATTATTTATAATTTTTAAAAATTATTCGAAATGATATTAATATTTACAAATACTAATATTATACCAAAATCGATACCAAATTTGTCATTTTGTGGTGGGTCACAAGTCTTAGAATCTATCCTTCAACTTGAACAACGTGCTTAAACGTGTAACATCAACTTGTTAGTATCAAATTGTAACTATTTATCGTTGCAATCGTCTAGCTTCCAAGCATATCTCACTTTATAATTTGGAGAATGGTGGATCAAAACTAGAAACTTTTAATCTTATAAATGTTAATTAGATCAATTTCATAGATCGAAGTTGATTAAGTGTTAGCTACAGCTTTTGATATGTATAAATAAGACTTTCTCTTCTCCTTTTTGCATATACATTCATCTCTTCTTCTCTATTCATCAAGATGTCTCGTCTTCTGTTACTGTTGTTAGCTTTTGCTTTAGCACTTCTATCTTCATCTATGGCTTCCGCTGCAGTTGTGGACTACACTTTCGAAGTAATTAATCTGCTCAACCGGTCAACCCTTTCCTTTTTTTATATATATCTATTCTTTCAATCTATCTTTAGTTTTCCATCAAAACAATACGATTTCAAAATGATTTGATGGCTTGAATCTAACATTACTGAGAATGTTTCAGGTGAAGAATTTGACTATCAAAAGACTTTGCAGTCAGCAGGTGGTAACTGCAGTAAATGGAAGTGTCCCAGGTCCAACCCTAAATGTTAGTGAAGGTGACACTCTGGTCGTTCGTGTCATTAACAAGTCGTCCTATAACATGACTATTCACTGGTAAATCCTGGAAAAGAATCCTGACCTGATTTTTCTCCTAGTTCCGTACCTTAATCATATGTTTTTTTTCAGGCATGGAATCTTTCAGGTTCTGAGTGCCTGGGCAGATGGACCAAATATGGTAACTCAGTGTCCGATTCAACCGGGAAAAAACTATACCTACAGGTTCAAAGTTACCGATCAAGAGGGTACCCTCTGGTGGCATGCTCATGTCTCTGTGCTCCGAACAACCGTCCATGGAGCTCTCATTATTCGTCCGAAGTCCGGCAACAGTTACCCTTTTCCGACACCTTACAAAGATGTTCCCATCATATTAGGTACGTAGCAATTAGCTTGTTCTTTTCTTTGTTGATGCTTAATGTAAAACATTACTAATTGTAGGTTAGTTTGAATTGATTGAATTTTAAGTTAAAATAATGTTGTTTTATTCAATATTTGAAGAATTAATTAATTAACATACTATATCATTTTCCTTCTAAATCATAAAAAATTAAATTGACTCTAAACTGATTTAATTAGAGATGACATTTATGAAAACTATTAGAATTTATAATATGGGTAGAGTGTAGAGCCCGGTTAATCATTATCAAAATGACTAGAACTAGTTATTTGGATAGTTGATCCTTATCACTTATAAACTCTTTAACATTTTCATATTTAGTCAATATGAGATACTCTAACACTCCCTCTCAAGTTCAACTAAGACTAGACATCCAGTTGTCACTTGAAATAAATGCAGTGGTGACCGGACCAGGCAGCTGGGACTAAACATCCAGACGGACAATCGGGAAATTAATAATCCGGACCAAACCTGTTATAATACCATATTAGAATTTTTAATATGGGTAGAGTGTAGAGTCCATTAACAAAAATTGGAGTTTAGTCAATAATTGCCAAAATGACTAAAACTAGTCATTTGAATTGTTGATCCTTACCATTTATAAACTCTTTTACATTTTCATGTTTAGTCAATATGAGATACGCTAACAATAACCAATTTTAAAGTAAAATATTTTATGTTAATTTTAATAAATAGAATTATTAATTCAAAATCAAATTAGATTTATTTTTTAAAAAACTAATTTTTATTAGAATTATTTTATAATTTAAACGTAAAATGTTACAGGAGAGTGGTGGAAGGCAAATATCGTTGACCTGGAGAGCCAGTCACTTGCAAACGGCGGATCACCCGAAATTTCCGGTGCTTTCACCATTAATGGACAACCTGGAGATCTCTACAGTTGCTCAGCAAGTGGTGATTGACTATTGTTAACTTTTTCTTCATTTACCTGCCAAAATTAATTATAGTTCCTATCACTAAACGATTTTCGATTTCTTCTTTTGTCAGGAATGTACATGCTTAAAGTGCGAAAGGGGAAAACCTATCTTCTTCGCATCGTCAATGCTGCACTCAATAATCAACTCTTCTTCAAAATCGCCAACCACACTCTGAGAGTTGTAGCCATTGATGCTTCTTACACGAAACCTTACGATACCGACGTTGTGGTCACCGGCCCCGGCCAGACTGTGGATGTCCTCCTCACAGCTAACCAAGCGGCGAGATCTTATTACATGGCGGCGAGCCCGTACGTAACCATTGGTGCAGATTTCGATAACACTACCACAAGAGCAGTCCTGTTTTATGATGATTCGTCCTCAAGCTCACCGATAATGCCTCAAATGCCACCACCAAATGACACTACAACTGCCCACAAGTTCTACAGTAACATAACGGGTCTCGCCGGAGGTCCTCACTGGGTCCCGGTTCCGACACAGATCGACGAACACATGTTTGTCACCGTTAACCTTGGGCTGTCTGCTTGTGACGTGAACACTACTTGTCAGGGTCCATTAGGGCAAAGATTGTCTGCTAGTATGAACAACCAGTCATTTCAGCTTCCGACAACCTTGTCGATGTTGCAAGCTTTTTTCTCCAACGTTAATGGAGTCTACACTACCGATTTCCCTGACAATCCTCCTCTTGCGTTTGATTATACTAATCCCAGTCTCAGCTTCAATACATCCCTCCTTTTTGCTCGTAAGTCAACGAGCGTAAAGGTGTTGAAGTACAACGCTACGGTGGAGATTGTTCTGCAGAACTCTGCACTGATTACGACCGAGAATCACCCCACCCACCTTCATGGCTTCAATTTCTATGTTCTGGCTCAAGGGTTCGGGAATTATGATCCTGTCAGTGGTCCTAGCAAGTTTAATGTTGTGAATCCACAGGTTCGCAACACCATTGGCGTGCCTGTAGGAGGTTGGGCAGTGATTCGATTCAGAGCAAACAATCCAGGTAATGCATGTTCTTCCAACGTTGATTTGCTTCTCTCTTTATCAGATTACTATAATTCCAGGACTTGGAACTGCAGGTGTATGGTTTTTTCATTGTCATCTAGATGTGCACTTGCCATGGGGACTGGGGACTGCTTTTGTTGTTCAAAATGGACCGACGCCGTCGTCTACACTGCCGCCTCCGCCAACTGATTTGCCTCAATGTTAGAAGTTTAACGTACTCTGATTTGTTTTTCCATTGGGTCAGCGATCGTGTTTTGGCATTATGTTAGAAGTTTAATGTACTTTTGACCATTATTTAGTCATATCTTTAATAAGAAGAATAATTCAAGTTGTTGCAAAAAGCTTTCATAACAAATTGTTTATATTAAGCCCGGTTTAGCCCGGTCCGAGTCGTTTTTTAATAAATTATAAAAATGATGTTATTTTATAAAACTACGTCGTTTTATTTATATGTATCAAACTTTTAGTCTAGGTCTAGGTCCAAATGTCGTCCTTAAATATAAGGTGATATAAATGATTATTTTATTAGTGGTGTTGGTATTTTAGTTCGAGTTTAAATATGACGGCAATAAGCAAACTCCGAATTAATTGAGTTTTTAAAATCCAATGTATTTAAATTTTAAAAAATAATATTCAAATTAAAAAATCTAGTTCGAAATTCAAAAATCAAATTTATTAAAAAAATTTCAAACTTAATTTAACCCAAAATTTCAAACTTATTTACAAAAATTCTTTCCATCAATTGCTAGAAAAGTAAGTTAAATGTTTACTTATAACACTATATAGTAATTTATGTAATTTATAAGTCATTATTTTCTATAAATCTATTTTGTTTATATCATAATGATAACTATTAAAATTTTTACTATAGGTAGAGTGTAGAGTTCACTAATAAAAATTTAGCTTAGATCAACCATTGTCAAAATGACTAGTACTAACCATTTGAATAGTTGACCCTTACTATTTATAAATCCTTTAATATTTTCATGATTAGTCAATATGGGATACTGTAGCACTCCCCCTCAAGTACAACTGGAACTGGACATCTAGTTATCACTTGAAATAAACGTAGCGGTAACCGGACCGGCCGTTAGGACTGGACATATAGACGGATAACTGGGAAATTAATAATCTGGATCAAACCTGCTCTAATACTATATTAGAATTTTTAATATGGGTAGAGAGTCGAGTTCACTAACAAGCATTGAGTTTAGGCCAACTATTGTTAAAATGATTAGAACTACTCATTTGAATAGTTGACTCTTACTACTTATAAATATTTTAACATTTTCATGTTTAGTTAATATGAGATGCTGGATCAATAACGATTTAATTCAAATATTTCTTTATAAAAAAAGGTCACATAATTTAAAATTAACACAAATAAATAATTAATCCGAAATAAATACCTATGTCTCGTTTCTAAATAACTAATCAAGTATAATTATTTCTGGTTCAATTTACAATAATCTGTACTTAAATGAAAAATAGTATCGGAAACTATCACTAAATTACATAGGGGCAGAAGCAGGGGCACTGGCAACGGGGCCGGAGGCTTCACCGGAGCTCATGATCTGAATCATCGAACGGTGGGGATTGGTCCGTGCTAAGTTGCAGAGATCAGGAAGATATGCACCTGAACATGTCCATTAACTGGTAAGTCTCCATGTTATAATATAATATCTTCTTCTTCTTCTTCTGTAACCAAATTCTCAAACCATCTCGCAATGAGTTAACTTCAGATAGATCAGGCCGAATTTTCCATCCTAATTGCTTGAGATGTACTATTTCTACCAAAGAAAGTTGGGAAAGGATGAAAAGAAAAATTCAGAAGAGGACGATCATGTGTTTACCTTCACCAGCAGCCAAGTTGAAGTAAAGGTCAACAATGTTGGGGCATCGCCGGTAACAAGCAGGTGAGCAGAGGTTGGCGGTGAACTGAGGTTCGAGGAGTGAATCAGATGAGATACCAACGGAGTTTCTATCAACCCCACAAGCATTCACACACTCATCAGTCTCTATGTAATTCGCCATTCTCTCCACCACAACTTCCGACGTCCGGCACTGATACCCCACACTACCATCTTCTCTACCATACGTCTCCAACAAACACCTCTTCCCTGATGATGCCACTGAGAACGCACACATATAGTTTGGCAATTCCTCACACACAATCTCACCTAAACAAGAACACAATTTTAAAAAGAAAACCCAGAATAGAACAAGAAAAAAAGAAAAAAAAAAGAAGAAGAACATGCAATGCAATGCATGCGTGGCCTGTGGTTCTCAAGTTCTTACCTAGAA
Organism: Erythroxylum longipes; assembly: GCA_027563885.1. Taxonomy (NCBI): domain Eukaryota; kingdom Viridiplantae; phylum Streptophyta; class Magnoliopsida; order Malpighiales; family Erythroxylaceae; genus Erythroxylum; species Erythroxylum longipes. The sequence goes on from JAOQMS010000005.1 coordinate 164,817, forward strand.
CGCCATGAAAGAAGATAGAGGAGAGGAAGAGAACCAAAGGGAACTTGTACATGGCCATGGTTTGCTGGTCTCTTTTATGGGGTTGGAATAGCTTTTAATGTGTTTGTGAGAGGGAGTGAATAGTGGTGGAGAGCTTGTATGTATATATACAAAGCAAAGAAAGTGGTGTTTTTAGAGTCTATATATAGAACAAAAACGAATACCAAGACCGCCATTGTTGAAGGTCCTTGTGTGTGCTTGGATGTGTCACTAGCCAACTGTATATTAACATTATCTATATTTGGAAACGCGTCAAATTTAGGAATGTTACTGGTCCCTCCATATCTCTTCTCCTTCGTCGTCTTCTTCACTCTTACCTGTTTCACATTAAGACTCTGCCATTTTTCTTTTTCTTTTTAATTATTCTAACTTTTTCTTTTTAATTATTCTAACTCTTTTTATAATAGGATAAATTATATTTAAAAATTAAAATATTAATTAAATCTAAAACTTTTAATTTATTATAAGTATAATCTTAATCTTAGTCTTAATCTTATATAAATTAAGTTTATACTTATATATAATTTTTAAAATTTAATGAATTAAAAATAATAAATTAAAATTTAGAAATGTAAAACTATTCTAAAAAAAGGAATTTTTGTATTTATTATTTTAATTAAAATATATAATTTTATTTTAAAAATGTTTTCATGTATGTATTAATGTATTGATATTAATGAGTTTAATTTTTGTTCTACTTTATGAAATGTTTTAAAAACTAAATCGATTCATTCCGTTTAACAATAAAAACTTTGAACTGACGAACTTTCTGGTTTGATCTATTTTAATGATTTTTATTTTTAAAAATCGATTCATTTATTAATTAATCAGTCATTTTTGTAAACTAATCAGTTTTTGTAAATAAAAATAAATCAATTAATTTTCATTTAACAGTCTTATTTTCAATTAAACTTTTAATTTTCTCGGTGAATAAGGATAATCTTCTTCGTTCATTTCCCAAATTTTTGAATTTCATACAAATTTTAATAAATTTTACGATAGTATAATATCGGTTAAATTTTTAAAATTTTAAACTTTTTTCTTATTGATTTAACTTAGGGTCCGATTTCAGAACATTATTTTTCGTTCGGAGCTACTCTTTAGACTATATATATAACGAAATATAACTTATTTGATTATCTAATTATTTTTATACTTTTAATTAATATTATAAAAATTATGTAAAATTATGAATTTTAAATGAAAATCACTCGATTAATTTCATTAAAATTTGAATTATTTTCCATTTACTTTGTGTTGACCTTGTCAAAAGACATCAAACCAAAGTGCCAATTGTTGGAAGATCTGTAAATCAGCCGGGCAGGAAGTAACCTACCAGAAGAGATTGACCGAACTGACCAACAGAAATTAAGAAAACGACATGAAGAAGTCGGTTTGAGGTTGTTGGTTTCCCAACACAGCGGCGGATCATTTGTCAACTTCTTATAGTGTCGGTACACCTAACAAAAGCCGGCCGTTTATGGTTCGTTAGATGCCGGCTCATTCTCTTTTATATTTTTTTTGTTAACTTTTGTTAAAAATTTAAACTTTAAAACAATAATATTTTCATTACATAAGTAACACCAATGCTTTAAAAATAATATCAAAATAATATCAAAATTAAGCTATTAAGATAAGAGGTTTAAGGTTTAAAGATTCTAACTTATGCTTAATTTTTATAAAATTTGTTTAAATAAATATAAATAAATAGCTTAAAATATAATTAAATTAGGAGAATATTCTTTTTCATGAAATTTAATTAAAAAATAAACTATTAAATGAAAATCTATAAGTTTATTTTTTTAATGAAATGATTGATTTTTAACTTATTGAAATAAACTATATGTATCTAAAAATTAAAAACTAAATTATAAAATCGGTCGGTCCAAATTTTTATAATTGAACTAATTTAATTTTTTATTCATTGCATAACACTACTTACCATCTTTTCAAAATTTACATTTTGGATTTTTTAAACTAAATTTGACATAAAAAAACAAGAGCTATAAAAATGAAAATATCGAGTTTTAATTAATTTAACCATTTTTTACTCATATCTTGAGTCGGAGTCTATTTTAATACACTCTTTTTCTCTTCATGTAGATCATTTGAAAGCAGACTTTTTATTAGTTGGAAGTAAGACTACGTACTTTTGAACCTCTCCATACTTCGTGTGTTAACAAAATTATTACTGGGAGTTTTTGTTGTTGTTTTTCTTTGTCACAAAATACTTCAATAGGTAAATATTACAAGCTGTATATGTTGGCCCCCAGTTTTTTTTTTAGTTAAACATGATTTAAATAATTATAAGGTTTGGATAAGTGAATTTTGGGAGTTAAATTTTTATTAATTATTATTATTTTTTATGTTAGTAGAATTTATTTCTTGGGTTAATTGAATTAAAGGTAGAAAAAAAATTTCATAAAGGGATATTTTGGGTGGTTTGCTTAAGGTTAGAAGCACTAAGACATTAAAGAAAGGGTAAGATGGACTTTTCTCACTCATTAAGGGTAAAATGGGAAGAGGAAAATGTTGTCTTATAAATTAGGAGACTAAAAACGTGAATGAAGGAAAGAAGGGAGAAAATCAAAAAAAAAAGAGAAAGAAGAAGAGAGGTTTCGGTGAAGTTGAGAAAGAATAGAGTTTTGGACTAGGTTACATCTTT
>JAOQMS010000005.1:167620-182467 GCA_027563885.1 Erythroxylum longipes
TACTCCACCAATCTCTACTCAAATTCGACAAGAATGCATGAAAAAATTGAAGACAGAATGTGTATGTGTGTGAGGTGTGTGAAAGAGACGAAGAAGAGAAGTGAGAGAGAGTTCTCGATGTTTCTACTTCAGACAACAATGGTCCAGCATAGTTACACACCCACGTGATACATTGAAATCTGATGCTAATGGATCAAAGCATTGTCGTATTACATGAGCTCACAAGCCACACAAAACGCACAGCTTCATTAAAAGGAAGCACAGAGACGTTAAAGAGGCAAGAGACTGACGCAAAGAACATAAACAACAACGTTGTCGTGTGACTTATGGCTGAAACACATCAAGACTTAAGCCCATTACACTGTTGTTTAACATATACATTTAAACAACGGCCCAAAACGCAGGTTACAAGACAAAAATGCACAGCAGAGAAGTAATAAGTCACGTGAGGTGAAGCAGCAGAAATTCTCCAAGTTCCATCCGAAAGCTTCTATACACATGCAACATATATAAAAGACAGGTTCATGCATCAGTGGACAAGACAACAACACAGAAACTTCAGTGATCAATTCTCATGGTATTCAGTAGTTGAGAGAGTGGAAGGAGAGTAAGAAAAAAATTCAGAGAGTGCTAGAGTACACCTGTGGTTACTAGGAGAGACTTTGGGAAAAGGCTCTTTGCAAGTGTAGGGGATACATTCATTTCTATATCTTTGTTTCTTCATCTTCTTCTTCATATTAGTGAAGTCTTTACCACCATAGGTGGGAACCTTGGATGTAGATAGTGATTCACTGTCGAACCAAGTAAAATCCGGTCTTCTTTAATTTTATGCAAGTGTTATATCTGCAAAGTTAACAATCTTTGTCAAGATCTTTGGTTGAAAGGTATCAGTAAAAGCAAATTAACCCAACAGTTGTGATGTTAATTTCAAGTAACATGACCAACACCAACTTGTTGTCTTAAGTCTTCTCTTTAATTTCAACGTTAAGTTGTCTATTTATGAGATATTATAATGTATCTTTGCATTGAACTAAACTATAAAAAGGGTGTGTGTGAACATTTGATCGTGTCTCAATTCTCGAACATAAACCTGCCTATTGGCACTAAAATGGCTCTTCATAGCATCCATAGTTCTTGGAGTTAACTGCTAAGACATGCCCATCATTGTCTTGAATCATAATAAGCTGTGATGAAGGGACTCTTGAAGGTTTTTTATTTGACCAAACACATAAACAAGTTTCTATTCACTAAAGTCGAGGAACGAGACTTTTTTGGAATCAGATCTTTTGTTTCGGTTATAGTATTCCTATCATATTCTATTAAATCTCATTTACACATTTGCATAAACTCCATATAAATCTATGGATGAGATTTAATAAAATAGGGTTAGAACAGAGTAACTGAAACAGAATATTTGATGTAGACTTTCTTGGAATGAATAGATCAATGTTGTAATAAAATTAATAGTGATAATATAGTCTAGGCCAATGAAATTTTTTTCCATATCGAAATCTTACTTCTTGGAGTTAAGGTTCATAATGAATAGGATTGAATTTAGATTTTTTAAGATTTAAAATTAATTAATTAATTTCAAATTAAATTGAACCGTATATAAATTAATGTATTTTTTTAATAAGAATTAAAGAGAAAGAATACAAGTATACATTAACTATAATTGGATAATAACAATTAAAAATTTGAAGAATAAAAATTTAAACAGAATAAAATTAGGAAAAAGGAAAAATTAACTCTATTATGTGATCAACGTATTCTGGGCATTAGCCTCTTGTTTTACGGGAATCTGGAGAGAATCATAATATACGCAGTCTTCTCTTAATTCTATGATTTAAACATTTAACTTTATAGTCACAAATGAACAACTTAATCCTATTATGTCATTATATTATATTTATGTAATTGAAATAATGTTATTACCTATTGTTTATCTTTTTAAAAAATATATATAAGTATTGTTCATCTTACATTTTGTTATTTGATGGTACAAATGTTTTTCAATCTTACTTACTCTAAAAAGTATTGTATTATTTTAAGTTATTTTTAAAAATAATGTACAATATTTTCTAACTCTAAAAACTTAAAAGATAAATTTAATTAAATATATAACAATCAGTCACATAATAAATTTATTTAAATAACATGACTGATATTAATAAAATATTTTTAGTTTTAGTTTTTAAAATAAATGAGTCCATGTCTCTTGCTTGTTTTTAACATAAAGATGCCTTTTTTTTTTTGTGAATTAGTCCCATGGTAGCGGAAGTCCCATTATCTTGGATCTTTGAGGCAAGGGACCGTTAGGTCTTTTTAAGTGGCTGGACTCTGAGCTCAACATTGGACTCATGGCCTATAAACTAACGTAAAAGGGCTCAAATGGCGGCTCTAGCAATAGCTCCAACTCCCGCTGCTTTGGAACCAGAATCCAAATCCAAGTCCTAGCGGGAAAGCTTGAACCAATGAAGATCGCACAAGCAGGGGACAGAACAGAACACACAATCCATGATAAGTGGGGTCCGAGGTAACAGAAATCGTTACCCACCTCACAATTTTCTCCATTCATTTTCCAACACAATCCAGGAACATAAACACTTCTACTGTAAGAAAAACAAAGCAAAGAGAGTCACAGAAAAACCTCAAAAGACAAGAAGAAAAAGAAGAAGAAACCAACATGGTTGCAGCAGTAACAGCTCCTGCATGCTCATCTCATCTCCTTTTCTCAACCACACCTTCTCCTTCTCGCCTATCACCTCTGCAACTATGTGTGTTTGATTCCAGAACAGTTGTGTCATCACAGAACATCATGTGTAGTGGTAAGAAAAAGCATGCACTTGGTGGCGGGATTAAGTGCATGGCCGTGAGTACAACCTCAGAAGCAGAGACAAAGAAGGGTAAATTCGAGATTCAGACACTGACCAGCTGGTTGTTGAAGCAGGAGCAAGCAGGTGTGATTGATGCTGAGCTCACTATCGTCATCTCTAGCATCTCAATGGCTTGTAAGCAGATTGCTTCTTTGGTGCAGAGAGCTGGTATCTCTAACCTCACCGGTGTTCAGGGTGCAGTTAATGTTCAAGGAGAGGACCAAAAGAAGCTTGATGTTGTATCCAATGAGGTACGTAAACAACTTTACATGTTACTAGTGAAGGATTCTAACTGGTGTAGGGTTAGAAAATTGAGTCCGACCCAAGTCAATCGGTCAAAATCAAGTTATCCCAACTTTGAATTAGGTTTGAATTTGTAGGTTGAGGCGAACGACGTTAAAAAGATAGGAACCAACTATGTTCTTGATGATGAAATCTAGGAAGAGTAATGAGTTTCTGAGGTCTAATTCTTGTATAAGCAAAAAACATTGAACAGAATTTTAAGCAGGTGAAACTTGTTACTTCGCACATACATACAGGTGTTCTCAAATTGCTTGAGGTCAAGTGGAAGGACAGGGATCATAGCATCAGAAGAAGAGGACGTACCAGTTGCTGTTGAGGAAAGTTACTCCGGCAACTACATTGTTGTTTTTGACCCCCTCGACGGATCATCAAACATCGACGCTGCAGTATCCACTGGCTCCATCTTTGGAATATACAGCCCGAACGATGAGTGCCTTGCTGATATTGGTGATGATGCCACTGTAAGTCCGAAACAAATTGATATGTAGGATTATAATTACGTTTTGATTCACTTACATCTACCAATGCTCTATTGTGCTTCCCTGTTCTAACACAAGTGACTAAGGTAGAAGGAAATGCAGCTCTCTAATCTCTACTGAACAAACTTGGTTTTAATTCACAGCTTGACCAGACAGAGCAGAGGTGTGTGGTTAATGTGTGTCAACCTGGAAGCAACCTCCTTGCTGCAGGCTATTGCATGTACTCGAGCTCTATAATTTTTGTGGTGACACTTGGGAAAGGAGTCTTTGCCTTTAACTTAGATCCAATGTATGGAGAATTTGTTCTAACTCAGGAAAACATTCAGATCCCAAAATCTGGAAAGATTTATGCATTCAATGAAGGGAACTACCAGTTGTGGGATGATAAGTTGAAGAAGTACGTTGATGATCTGAAAGACCCTGGTCCAAGTGGCAAGCCTTACTCTGCTAGATACATTGGAAGCTTGGTTGGGGACTTTCATCGAACACTTTTGTATGGGGGTATTTATGGGTATCCAAGGGACAAGAAGAGCAAGAATGGCAAGTTGAGGTTGTTGTATGAGTGTGCACCTATGAGCTTTATAGTGGAACAAGCTGGTGGAAAAGGATCAGATGGTCATCAGAGAATACTTGACATCGAACCAACAGAGGTATGATGATATGATGATTAAACTGGATTTCAAATAAAAATTCAGGTTCGGACTGAGTCGAACCTGACCCTTTTTGCCAATGCAGACAATTTCTAACAATCTGCTTTCTCATGCAAAATATGGAATTTATTTTGATGATCAGATACATCAGCGTGTTCCTCTTTACATTGGAAGCGTAGAGGAAGTGGAGAAGGTGGAGAAGTACCTGGCTTGATTGCAAATGTAAGAGCTGAGGAAATTTGTTTTGTATGATAGTTTCTGAGTTTCTAAAAGAAATTCTCCATTGAAACAAATCATTTTTCGTTTAAGAAACGTTAAACCCTAGCCCCAAATCATGAACAGAATGACTGATGAACTACTTTTTTTTTACCATAAGCTTATGTTTGTAATCATCGTTTCCCTTTCTACATGAACAGAGCAAGCGGGTAAGCATAGAAATGATTAAAGTAAAACAGAGGAGAGGTTAACTATACTAACATAGCATCTGAATACATGATCACTGTGTCCATGTCAGCGCAAATTACCATCCAAGCATCAAGAAAACTAACCATGAAAAAAGAAACAGTGAACCAGACTTGCAGCACATAGTTGCTAACATCTGCCATCTCTTTTTACTCCGCAACTTGTACATTGCTATTCATTTATGTTTATCAGCAGCAAAAACGAATCAACAACAATTTAACTAAGGGCATTAGAGCAACCTCCAACAGAAAGCTAAGTGAATTCTCAATATAGATTAAATTCATATGAAACTAAGCTTCTTCTCACCATAGTAATTACTACTAGTTGCTTGCACGAATACATTAATTTGTAGGTCGGTTAGAGTTGGGACATTAATTAGTACTAGCATCAGTACTAAAGTACAAGTAATGGTCAAATGCTAGACAGATGTTCGATCAAGAGTCGGAAGCATTCCAAGTATACAGATGGAAAAGAATCTTCCGGAGTCAACTGTGTAATGTACCGTGTCATGTTAAGGATCATCTGAACTTGATCAGATTCATTTTCTTGCCAAAGTATCCTCCTGGTGGAGAGAACCTCCATGGTGCTTTGCTGCAATATTCAGAGTATAAATAGTTCAGATTTCCCAAGGAAGAATAGTGACGTAATTCCAAATAGGTTAGTACGCGAAATCAATATTATATATGAGGGTAGAAATTCAACTTACAAGGGCTCAAAATCTTTATACTTTTGGTAACAGACTTCATAGCGGTCAGAGTTTCAGGGCCTGAAAGTAAACAATTTAGCTCAATCAGTTCACAATCAGGAATAGCGTTTCAGAAACTGCGCTGACAAGTTTGATTATCACCTTGCATATCATCTCCTGAAATGACCTCTGTTAGAGTGGAGGAGAACTCAGACATGATCCCAAGGTTACCATCTTTGGACTCATGAGATGACCTTCATGTGTCGAATAAAACATACAAAAGGTCACGTTAGTAACACGATTGTTAAGGAAAAGAAGTTAGTTTTGTCACATATCAGAATATAGGATAGCCAAAGAGAATCAATACCCTGAAACGGTGTCAGAAGCACCAACAACCGGCTGGCAGGGACAGCCAATTCCTTCAAAACCAAGATCTAGATCAACTAGCAACTCCGAGAATGAGAAATTTGGTCCAAATGCATCTAAATTAGGCAGATCCATGTCAAAAATGTCCAGTTCTTTGTCAGACTCAGATGTTGACATCTCCTCAACCGTTGGTTTGTCGGAGATCACTGCTGCGTCAGAACCATCAAAGTCTAACCTTCCTTTAACATGATCTCTTTTGCCTAGCCTCTTCAAAGTTGTCTTCAACGGCGAAGAAGAAGAAATCAGGTGGTTTCTCTCCAAGGTATAAGACATATGCTTGCATGGGCTCACGGTAACTCTTTCCGATGTCATTATAGTACAGTTGGTAGGAGTGAATTCTTGGGGAGCATTACTGCAGTGACCATTAGAGGCAACACCCACAGGGGATAGAGAGTTTTCAGTTTGAACAGGAATTGGCTGTGGTGGTGTGTTGGGTACTGAAGAGCTAGTTGGAGGTGATTCTGAAGTCTTTTTAAACAAACTCTTGGCAACACTGGACCCTTGAAGAGGCACACCAATCATTGTATTACTCAATGACGATCGCTTCAAAGGCTGAGCAGTTTTCTGATCGGTGATTTTATTACAGATCTCCTCTTCTGTACATGCAAAGAGATAGATCGATCAAAACTATAAGTCCATAGGACACAGATCACACTAAAGCTAATCAAGACTTGAAGTACCTTTATTTGATATGCTCTTGGAAGATAATGTACTGCAGAACCTCTTAGCTTGTGCAGGGGCTTCTACACTAGTTGAACCCACTCTCTTTCTAGGCAATGTATGATTCATTGCCGGTGAAGGCACATGCTTGACAATGGGATTGGCTGGTGTGGCTACTGGCATAACAGTTGGTGATCTATATGCACTACAACCTGTAGAATACCACCAACAGCTGAACATTAGTAGAAGAATAGACAATAGTATGTGGATGAGTGGCATTGCTACCTCCACTTAAGGTTCATTAATTATGCAAAAGGATAAGATCTAGCAGACTTAGAAAATATTCCTTACAAAACAATTATTGGTCCTCGTTAAATCACATATTCACTCATATAACCATTCAAATTTCAATCGTGTTCAACACTTCTCACAAACAATTTCTCCAATAAAACATATAAACATTATTATCATTGTCTTGCAAATTGAGTGACCATTAACCAATTCACCTCAAGGTTTTAAATCATGAATTGTAGGTTACCCTGTCGTTGCATCTTATTATGATAATTATACAAGATGCGAACCCGATTACAAAAAATACATAATGGACTTACAACAATTTTTCTCCGCAATTTAAAACACTAGATACAACAATAAAACAGTAATATATAACAAGGTTTTAAATTTTGATCCACAACATAATTGCAAGCCTAATTGTGACCAAAACAAAACCATCCAACTGCCACGAGAAAAGGGTGTTGAGGAATTCACCTGCAGGAGAAGCAGTAAACGGCATATTCGACTGAGGAATCACAGTAACAGTACTCGTAGCAGAAGCCTGAATCAATGGTGTGGGTGCAACCCCACTCGCATTATAACTATTCATGACCTCTTGCATACCTTGCAAGAGGTTGTGAACCCTAGATTTCTCGTGCTCCAAACGCGCCCTTTCTTGATCCACCATCACTTTCTGCTCCTTCAAGCATATGTATTCGTTCAAAATCGCTCCCAAGCTCAACAAACTCTTCGGTGCCTAAGAGAACAAAAATCTCAAAATCACACAATTCCCGCAAAACCACGAGAATTTGAACAAAAGCGGAAGAATTTGTATAAGTACCTCATTGACGGGAGATTTGGAGATGAGAGAAGAGGCTTCGTTTCGGAAGGAGGAACGAGTGTCGGAGAAGTTGTTATCGGAGAGATAACGGTCGACAATGAACGCGATCTGGACCGGAGTCACCTTACCTTTGCCGATGGAAGGGTCGTTTTTCTTTGATCTGGTCTGCTTCCCCATTGATGTGGAACTGTGAAAAGGTTAGCAGAATTGGAAGAGAAAGATCTGAAACTGTAGAGATTAGGGATTACTGAGTTCGTCTTCATGTGTTTTAAGATTCAGAGTAAGCGAGGGAGAGAGGTTTTTTTTGGAGGGAAAATGGCGGGAGGTTTTAAATTTTTTCGAGGAAAATAATAAAAACCAAAAAAATTTGTCTTTTTTTAAAGCGGTTATTTTGGTGTGAACTTCCCGCGGGAAACCAACTTCCTACAAATAACCAGTTAATTAGATTTCACTTTTTCCCGTATTTACCCTTTAAATTTTAACAATTATCAAATGAACTTAAGGATGGCAAAATCAGCCGGCCCGGCCCGGCCTGGCCAACTTTTGGCCCGGATTGGCCGAGTTATGGGTAGGACACAGATTGACCATGTCAACTTAGACAGGCCACATGGTTGGCCCGGTCTAACTCGTTATTTTTAAAACTACGTCATTTCTGAAATTTTTAGATGATACGATTACCTTTTTTGCTCGTCTCTTGATTGAAATTGAAATGGATTTGGCTGCCTTGCTTTGACTGTTCACCATATGTGTATGTATCAACCCTATATCATATGTACAAGAAATTATCCCTTTTCCCCGTATCACTCATTCACATGCCATATCATCCTTCGCCTTACCAATATTTTGATTTAAGACAGATTACTTCCCTCAGTTAGTGGGAGGCCTAGTTGATGTAGGCCTTCAGACCAAATAGTGAACAGCTCAGTCGAAGGAGTAGTTCACTTACCATCTCAATTTGAAAGTACCTTTTTTTTATTTTAGTTGGGAAAGAACGGTGAAATCCATCCGACTGTCCAATGAAAAATAATAAGAGAACAAAGCGCGTGCGGAACGAGCACAGAGAAAAATCAGTGTAGAGGAGAAGCAGTCAAGCTTATTCCCTTCGCTTCCTAGGCACGAAAATATCCAAAATGAATCTCAAATATAGTACAAATATCATTCGATACTCCTTCATTTCTTTGTAATTTCTTTCATATTTTTCTATTTTTTTATTCTCTCCTAAGTGATTTTATATAGATCATCTACCAAAAAGAAAGGAGTGGCAAGAAAGAAACTTCCTGAAAAAATAAATAACGGATCGGATTGGGCATGTCTGTTCGTGGCCCATTGGGCCATAGCCTATAGCTAAGCTCAGGCTGGCCTATTGACATCTCTAAATAATCCTTTTAATTAATTGTTGATTTTAGTGAAGTCTAGATACCATTTGATATTTAAATACTTCATGAAGGTTATAAAAAATGTCACTTCAAGATGTAATAAATGCCTCAATGGGTTGGCTTATAGATAAGCTCTCGATAATTTTTTTAAATTAAAAATATAAAATAATTTATTTTTTATTGGATCTGAGTATAATCTACTTAGGTCCAAGCTTACTAAAGACCCAACTTTTTTAAATAAAACAATGTTATTTTATTTAGAATAATTGAGTCTCGAGTCGATCTGAACCTGAACTTGGCCTATGAGTCAGTCCATTGAAAATAACTAAATTTAGGCCCATGGGATAAAAATTGTCATCTCTATTAATAACAATAAGATTTCAATTATAACTAATTCAAAAATAATAAATTAAATTTACTCTATTAATAACAATAAGATTTCAATTATAACTAATTCAAAAATAATAAATTAAATTTAAATTAACTAAAATTTAAATTATATTGAAATCTAAAAGAGTCAATTTGACTTAATTAAAACCATTTAAGTAGATGAAGGCAAAATGATATTATTATATTAACAGGCTTATTCAAATTTTAAATTATTTGAATCAAAATTTATATAAGACTTAGATTGAAAATTTAAATAGATTAAGGCAAAATGGTATCATTTTATTATTAGCCTAACTGATCTTTGAATTGTTTGAATATAATTAAATAAACATTTAGTGGTCAAAAACTCCTATTTAATTATTATTTTCAATATATGATTTAATGAATATTCATATATCTTCTAGGATGATCGAGTTGGTAATGTAAGGGGTATAGAATTAAAAGCAAAAATGTTAAAGTTGGCCCAGCTCGACCTATGACCCTACTATTACTTTTGAAACGACATTATTTTGACATCGTTTTGAAAATTTTTTATTTTAAAAAATAAATAACAAGCCGAGTTGGACCGGATCGACCCACTGGGTTGGGCCGAACCTATCCAACTCATTGACATCTCTAGCCAAAAGGTCATATATTCTAATTCCCTACTTATATTCTCTTGATTAAACCTGTCGTATAGTACTTATCTAATATAAAATACTTAATTGTGTGATTTACAAACTATTACTATTACGTAAATTCTGAAGTTTAGCAAATCTAAATAATAACAGCTGTAATTTTTCTATTTCAAAAAAAAATTCCTATCTATTTTTACAGTTTGTGATATGGTAATTACTCCACAGTAAAATGTATATAAACGGCGACAGCTTTGTTATCCACTAAGCCGAATCAACCATGAAACAAGGACTTCTTATGCATCAATGGAGTCCTTGCCAAAGCTCGCTCACTCCACCTTCGTTTTCCTTTACTTTCCTTTCATTCCCGGGAACCAGAAGCCCCATTTCGTCCATCAGAGCAACTCTAGATTCAACCGGCACCGAACAAGGTCTTACGGCTAGAGAAAGAAGACAGTTGAGAAACCAGAGTAGGGAGAGCAAGGCGGGTTATAGTTGGAGGGAAGAAGTTGAAGAGAGGCTCATAAAGAAACCCAAGAAAAAACCCAAATCTCGCAGCGTTGACCTAAACCTCGATACTCTTGCTGATTCAGGGCCACAGTGGTGGATTGTTCGGGTCTCTCGGGTTAGAGGCCATGAAACCGCTGGCTTGATCGCTCGTTTGCTTGCCAGGAACTATCCTGAATTGGAATTCAAGGTGGTTTTCAGCTTCGATTCGCGGTTTTTGTTTCTGGGTTGATGGAAAGATTGCGACTTGCTGGTTTACAGTGACCCAATTCGTTTGTTTATTTGTTTTCAGGTGTATGCCCCTGCTGTTCATGAGAAGAGAAAATTGAAAAATGGTACCTTTTCGGTTAAAGCAAAACCGATTTTTCCTGGATGTGTTTTCCTGTGGTGTGTGTTAAACAAAGAGATACATGATTTCATTAGAGAGTGTGACGGAGTCGGTGGTTTTGTTGGTTCCAAGGTTGGAAATACGTGAGTTCTTACTTTGTTCTTGTTTATTACTTGTTAGATGTCCACGAAACCAATTTCAATGAGAATTCATTCCGCAAAGTTAGTTTCCTTTGAGAATACTGATTTACTTTTGTAGATTAGAGTTTTCATGTGAAATTTGAAGATCATCATGAAGCACAAAATTATCCTGTTCTGCTCAAAGTAGGATAGAGGATCAATATAAGAACAGAACTAAACATGATTTTGTAAGCTTTTACTTCCATTTGTTTTCTAATCTCATGCTATCTATATATGGGTATGATCAGTAGGAGGATTGATAGTTTCAATGGGCTTCTTGATGAGGTTTAAGCAACTTTTAGAATGCATGTGCAGGAAAAGACAGATTAATAGGCCTAGGCCAGTATCTGCCGATGATATGGAAGCAATCTTCAAGCAAGATAAAGAAGAACAAGAAAATTTTGACCAAGCTTTTGTAGAAAAACAGCAAGGAGAGGATTCAAAATTAGATGGTGATGATGTTGTCAAATCTCTCACAGATTCGACAAGCAAAGGGAGATCCAGAAAGACAGGAACTCTTGTAAATGGTAAGGTAACAGACAAGAAACTCCGGAAACCAGGTTCCATTGTTCGGGTTGTATCTGGGACATTTGCGGAATTCGTCGGGAACCTTAAAAAAGTAGACCGTAAAACTGGAAAGGTACACCCTTTGTCTTCTAAATGAACTTAACACTGTGTAGGAAAGCTCGAAAAGGAGTATGTTAACACCGAAAATGTTTCTTTCCTGTTTTTATATCCATTGTATATCATTATATGTTGAGTGCTATTCTTGCAGGCAACTGTAGTATTAAACCTCTTTGGCAAAGACAGTTTGGTAGACCTATATCTCAACGAAATTGTTGCTGTGACTTGCGATGTAAACACATAGTTCTCCTGAGAATAGTAAGTTTAGGATTGATATTTTCTTCTTCCACTGTATATAAACATTTTCATTGGTGATTGGATGTGTTAGAATGCACCAATTAAACAATTTTCTCACCAGTGAAATCCTGACTTGGCATGACATGAACCAGAGTAATTAAACAAACATTTTTATCAATACTTGTTCGTTGGTGATTTACCATTTCCCATTGATCTAGTGTCAATCGGCTTGTAAAATTCGATACGTTTGAAAGGGGGTGGGTGTTGATAGGGGATCATGCCACCTGCAACTTCAAAATGGCGTCTTAACATAACAGAGAAGAACCAAGTCAATGATGCTATTGATCAACCAATGTATGTCGCCTTATTTAGCCTCCATTGGAGTAACTAGTGCTTGCAGGTCTCTTATCTTTTCATAATGAATCAACAAACACACATTCTTAGGTTTCTGGACATGTTTATTTAGTTTTGAGTCTATAATTCAGATTGTTCTTGATGGCTATTACTTTATCTTTGATCTTGGCCTGCATGTTGAACATGAGATTGTAACAGTGATGATGTTCCATGTTTTAGCCACCTTTTTTTTTTCCTGTGTTCTTTCCCATAAACACTACTCTTGTTCTTGATTCAATGAGAGGGTAGTTATGATTCTTCTAGTAAAAGAAGCAATACAATCACAAAAACATTTCAGTATCATGAGATATGTGCTCTTACTTGATTTATTGTTATAACTAAAAACATGACTATAAACCTAGCAATTTCAGATCAATCTTACTAACCAACATGATCATTCCAATGAAAGA
The DNA here is from genome assembly GCA_027563885.1 of Erythroxylum longipes. Taxonomy (NCBI): domain Eukaryota; kingdom Viridiplantae; phylum Streptophyta; class Magnoliopsida; order Malpighiales; family Erythroxylaceae; genus Erythroxylum; species Erythroxylum longipes. Next base: position 180,334 of record JAOQMS010000005.1, read on the forward strand.
ACAAGCAGTTCAGATTAAAGTTCTAACATCGAGGCAAATCAATGGGTGGAGGAGGAAGAATAGACGACGGTGTTGCTCCATTTTGAACAACAAAAGCCATTCCTAGCCCCCAGGGCACGTGCACATCTAGATGACAATGAAATGTCCAAACACCTGCAATTCCAAGTCCTGGAATTATATAATCTGATAAAGAGAAGCAAATTAATGTTGGAAAAACATGCATTACCTGGGTTGTTTGCTCTGAATCTAATGACTGCCCAACCTCCCACAGGCACACCAATGGTGTTGCGAACCTGCGGATTCACAAGATTAAACTTTTTAGGACCATTGACAGGATCATAGTTTCCGAACCCTTGAGCCAGAACATGGAAATTGAATCCATGAAGGTGCATGGGGTGATTCTCAGTGGTAATCAGCGCAGAGTTCTGCAGAACAATCTCCACCGTAGCGTTGTACTTCAGCACCTTTACGCTTGTTGATTTGGGAGGGAAAAGGAGGGATGTATTCAAGCTGAGACTTGAGTTAACGTAATCAAATTGAAGAGGAGGATTATCAGGGAAATCGGTGGTGTAGACTCCATTAACGTTGGAGAAAAAAGCTTGCAACATCGACAAGATTGTCGGAAGCTGAAACGACTGGTTGTTCATACTAGCAGAGAATCTTTGCCCCAATGGACCCTGACAAGTGGTATTCACGTCACAAGCAGACAGTCCGAGGTTAACGGTGATAAACATGTGTTCGTCGATCTTGGTCGGAACCGGGACCCAGTGAGGACCTCCGGCGAGACCTGTGATGTCACTGTAGAACTTGTGGGCTGTTGGGGTGTCATTGGTTGGTGGCATTTGAGGCATTATCGGTGAACTTGAGGACGAATCATCATAAAACAGGACTGCCCTTGTGGTCGTATTATCGAAAGATGAGCCAACTTTGGTTACGTAGGGGCTCGCCGCCATGTAATAAGATCTCGCTGACTGGTTAGCGGTGAGAAGAACGTCGACTGTCTGGCCGGGGCCGGTGACCACAACTACGGTATCGTAAGGTGTTGTATAAGAACCGTCAACGGCTACAACTCTCAGACCGTGGTTGGCGATTCTGAAGAAGAGTTGATTATTGACTGCACTATTAATGATGCGAAGAAGATAGGTTTTTCCTCGTCGCACTTGAAGCTTGTATGTACCTCTTGAGCAATTGTAGAGATCTCCAGGTAGTCCATTAATGGTGTAGGCATCGGAAACATGTGCAGCACCGCCGCTGGCAAGTGACTGGCTCTCCAGGTCAAAAACACTGGACTTCCACCACTCTCCTGCAACATCATTCGTCCCATAAGTCCACCATTAATCGTCAAGAGAGAAAAGAGCGAGCTAAATGATACGTACCCAATATGATGGGAACTTCTCTGTAAGGTTTGGGAAAAGGGTATTTGTTGCCGGACTTTGGACGGATAATGAGAGCTCCATGGACGGTTGTTCGGTGCACAGAGACATGAGCATGCCACCAGAGAGTACCCTCTTGATCGGTAACGTTGAACCTGTAGGTATAGTTTTGTCCTGGTTGAATCGGACACTGAGTTACCATACTTGGTCCATCTGCCCAAGCACTTAGGAGCTGAAAGATTCCATGCCTGAAAAAACATAGGATTAAGGTCTTAAACGGCCAAATCTTGCTATTTTAATATTTTAAAAATAGAATTAGGGGCAACATAAAAATTACGTTTAGATCTGCGTTACAGTGGATATAATTGCTTATCTACTGCAGTTTTCAAACGCAATTATATATTTGGATTTGCAGATGAATAATCAGAGGTCGAAGGAAAGTGTGATGCCACTGTAGAAATTGATAAGTAGAAATAGGACTGCGGTAGAAAAGTACTTATATGGTAAAAATTATATTTTTTATTAATAACTTTTTGATAATTATTATTTTTTATTATGCCCTCAATTAATAAAAAGCAAGTCATCTTTTTTGTTGATTTTATTTATATGACTAATAATATATTTTTATAAAATATTTAATTTAAAAATTTATTTTAATTTAGTATTTTTTTCATTTATAATTTGAATTTATATGATTAATAATATATTTTTTATGAAATATTTTATTTACTAAATTTATTTTATTTATATTTTCTTATTTT
>JAOQMS010000005.1:192173-202961 GCA_027563885.1 Erythroxylum longipes
GTCTGTAAATTCTACAGATATAAAGAGAAAATATCATCATTCAATGCCATAAAAGCTTTTACTTGAGAAGAAGATTTTACAAGCAATGCCCAGAAACATAGGCTGCTTTTAGTCAATGCAACAGATGGTGAAAAGGGTACAAGAGCAGGATTACAAAGTATCACACATTATTTCACACTAGACCAGAAAATTGTCTGAGAAGGACCAAGACTTAGTCTTCAGTTATTGTTGCAAGATTGGAAAGGGAAGAGATGGAGCAGACGAAGGATGTGGATTACAGCTTCAGCCATTCCAGGCAAGGACATAGACCCCAACAAAATCTAGAAGGGTAGTAGTCCTTTAAGTACACTTCCTTGCTGATACCAATAATATAGAAGCTGAATGAACGACGACGATGTGTCATGGTAACGCGTGTGACTGGCACAACCGAGATAGTATGCCTCTCGCAGATGACCCTTGCGGTGGCAGGCACAGGAGCTCTCTCTGCAATGACTTCTGATGAGAATTTGTTAAGAAAGTACGAATCGGCGAAAAAGGCTGGGTTACACTGATGTGCTTGAGTGTTGTATAATTGGACTCCTTTGGCTCTATGGAAAACCTCGTCCGGAACTGATGCTGCTCCACTCGTTGCGCTAACTTTGCGAGTTGAAAGCGTCCTCCTATTGCCACCAAATTACCAAATTTAATAACAAGACAGATGGGAAAACAATGAAAAGTGCATAATTAGGATCAATTACTCGAGTGTCAAAGTAACTAAAGGACCTGGATCTCTCTTACACTGGTCTTAAAGGAACTCTTCATTTACCTTATCATGGAAACTAACAAAGACGAAAATAGATAAATTCTGAGAATGTTGTATGATGAGTGCAAATACTATGAAACATTTTCTACAATTCTAGAGAACATTATCAATCAAAGTGAATTGAACGAGAAATATAATGCAATTATTTCTATGGATTTCTAATATTTGAGTGTCTATTCAGCCATACACTGCTGATAAGGCTGTTCACTGATATATTTCTGAATTAGAACATAATGCCAGTCTACCAACAATAGTAATGGTAGTATATTTCAAATGCTTACTAATATTTTCATACATCAAATAATAAATCAACAGCTAAAGCCCAACTATCAGAAGAAATTTTTCTCAGGGAAGTAAAAGTCGCGCATTTGTAGAATATCATCACATGCTACCATACGTACCATCTAACAATAGCAATATTGCGCAACATAAGAGAGCCACTTCCATGGCATTTCTGGCATTTTATTAGGCCACGAGATCCACAAGCTGCACAAGGAATCTTTCCCTTCCCATTGCATGGTTTGCATCTATTGAGAAATAAATATATGATGCTGATAAGTGAAACTGTCAACAGATACAACTTTAGTATCTAATTATTTTGCCACTACAACAATATAGTTGTCATCTGACGAATTTAAAGGTTAGCAGTTTGATAAATCTTGGCAAAACACATGCGATTCTCCTTGTAGAAGATGTTGCTAAACAAACTTGAAATTGAGTCAGAAAAATAAAAACATGTCTTTGTGGGAATGATAAAATAAAGCTTACATTGTGTCTGATCCATCTCTATGAGCAATCAAACCCCTTCCATAGCATAAAGGGCAGTCATACATCCGATTCTCCTTGTAGAATCCAGGTTCTTCCTTAGCATTACATGTAGCACACACAATATCTCCCCTTCCCGCACAATCTGCAAACCATCCCTACACTTGTGTTAGAAACCAGTCATCAACTATGCCATTGATGCTGAGTAATCGAGGCCATACAATTGATGCAGTGGCGGACAAACAAAGAATGAAAGCTATGGTTAAATATTGGTTATATATCCAAAGAGTGGCGAAAAGACCTTGGTATGACAAGAAATGCAATGAACAATGGAAACTGACATTAACACCACTAACCAAGGAATAAATGAATTCTCGTAGAAACAATAGATGCTCCATTACTCGTTACCTGAGCATTTCTCAAGTACTTCAGAGTGAGGAATTTTGGGGCGCGTTTCCTTATGAGGTGTAAACAGATTAGGAAATTGAGACCTCAGATCCAATTCCCAGACACCAACTTCAGGGCCCTTATCTTTTCCATCAATGGGTCCACTGAGATATGGCTCTGTTACTCTTATCACATCCCTCTCCTCAATAAAAGTCTCTAGAGTTCCCACATATACATTACAATCTTCCACAGCATGGATCTTCCAGGTCCGAGCTGGACGACTTCCCCAACAGCACCTATGACCGACATGGTCAATGAGCAATTCTCGTATCTCTACCTCATCCAAGTTTTGCCTGTTTGTAAGATTTGCTTGAGAAAAGTGTTTCCAATGGGATGAAAACATAATTAACATCAATAAATATCAACTTAAAGTTGTAGAATTAGACTTGCAAGTAAAATTAGACAGAAATTTATGTCCTCACTACAGCAGTCACATTTCTGCAAGAAACAAGTACCAATACATTCTATTTGTCCTTTTTTCAGATCAATCAACCATCTATTCCTAGATATTCAGAATCAACAAAAAGTAAATCCATAAACACAAAGAGATAAGATCAACAACAACTAATTATGCAATTTGCAACAAATCCAGCTATTCGTTCACCCAAAGGATTTGCTTTCTCTTATATTAAGCTGTCTCTCTCTCTCTCTGTGTTACAGGTACACAATTACCATAAAGTTTCACTCTGCAAATTCCAGTAAATTTCTACTATCATATCACCCAAAAAAGAGAACAAAAAATTATTTCTTACTTCTGAAATTCATTAGCACTTCCACCATAACCTCCTCCATACCCACCTTGATACACGATCGCTTGCTCTGCCAAAAACAGAGTGATGGTTTAACTCAAAGGTAATAACTTTAAACAATTAAACCAATTTCCCATTAACCAGAAACAAAAAACCAATTGCTAACCATTAGGATCAGGATCGGGCTCGGGGGAGCTGAGCAAGGCAGCGTGGAGCGACGGTGGGTAGTAATCGGACGCTGCTTTAGCCGACCGTATCTCCTCCACGCTAACATCAGTTTCCGTTGGAATAACCGACCCGGTTCGACCCAAGTACTGGTAAGAGCTCCATTGAGTGCTGCTTCCTTTATCACCAGATTGAGTCTCTTTCCCTTCATTACTCAAAAGAAGAAGCAATCATATACTTGTGTATCAAATCAAAAACCTATTTCAATTTATGGAATTGCATTGTAAGAGTGTGTGTATAAGTGTACCTGAGAGTAGTGGCTCCTCCATTGTCTTCTTTGATTGGATTTCTCCTCCATTTCTATCATCTGATCAATGCAATTTAAACTGTGAATTTTCTTAGCTGGCAAGGAATAGCATCAACGTCATAACATAATTAGGCACGTATAGGGCCCGGCAGACCGGCCTGTGGCTCGGTTTATAGCTGCTGGGTCACGCGTGGTCTGGATCTGCCCGGGTCTTTATTTATTTTTTAAAGGAAAAATTCAAACAAAACGATGTTGCTTAGGAAAAAATAGGTGAGCCACGGACTGAGCCGGATCGGCCTGTAGCTCACGCGAGTTAACCATGGTTAACTCGCAGCCCGACCAGCCCAGACCAAAAATAGGCCTGGCCTGGCCAGACCATTATCATGAACCAAGTGATTATTTAAAGTAAATAGTGTTGATAGCATTTCCAATTCATTTAAATTAGCAATTCTTTTATTTTAAGAGATAATAAATTATAAATTATTAAAATTTTAATTAAGTATTCAAACTTTTGAATTTTTAATATGTCAAATAAAAAAATTATATTTGAAAGGCTACATAACATTTTTAATATCATATAATTTCTTTAAATATCAATCTTCATAAATTCTGTTATTTACATAAATAAAATATTAATGAAGATAATATTTCTTTTGATATATTAAATGTCACAATATTTTATAATTTTTAAATCTCCAATAATTATGTTAATAAATTTATATGAATGAGATATCATATTTTTAAAAAAATAGTGATATTATTTTTTCAAATTTTAAAAATTTATGTAATACTTTTTTTCGTTAAAAAGGGAAAAAGAAAAGTACACTAAAGAGAGCCCATGCACAGTCTTATCTGCCTAACACCCATGGCGTCATCACGTAAAATCCTATTCAACTCCTTAAGTGAGACTTCTAGATCATGAAAACCTCTTTCCATTGTTAGTGCATAAGTCGCCAGAAAATCTGCACACTTATTTCCCTCACGATATACATGAGCCAAACCCACTTGGCAATCTCTATTGAAGAGCATATGGATATGTCTAAGAAGTCTGGTATTAATATTGGGTTGATAATAATCTTGGGTTAAAAGATTGACTGCCAAAAGACAATTGACATCGATTTTCACACTGCGAAATTCGCAGTCCCATGCCATATTTAATCCATCCGCTATAGCCTAAAGTTTTGCATGGAGAGATGTACAGCACCTAATGTTTCATCAACTCCCTCTGATCTAGCGTCCATCAGAACTACAAAGAAGAGACCCTGCTCCTGCTTGTATGGATGTCCCTTTAACAAAACTATCACAATTTAAAGAGATCCAGCAGTTCGGGGGTTTCCTCCACTTAATTTTGCATGCTTCTTTCCTGCCACTAATGCTTTGAATGCATTGCAAAGTGTACCTTGCCTTCATACTGAAATCCGAAAGCATTTTGACTTACTCTATAAGTTAAGACGCTTGAATGTGCTCATTGCAAAAGATATGTTTGTTGCCTGCTTCCTATAATTTCCAACAGGTAAGTCCAAATATCGAGGTCCACTCTCAATTAGAAAAATGGGTGGTCATTCGTCCTCTAAGATTTTGAATCATCTAGTCAGCAAAATTATTGTTCATGAATTGAGCCATTTGACGTGACCGGACAAAAATCTTCCAAACATCCCATGCCAGCTTGATATTTAGGTATGATATTTAGGCCTTGGCTAGATTCATCATAAGATCAATAGGTTACACCTAGGTTAATGAGACCTCGACCTTGAAAATTATAAGAAAAATGAGTTTTTTTTTTAAATTTTTAATTAAAAATAAAACAAAACTAGATCGAGTCCATAGCCTAGGCTTGATTGGATCTTCTGACAAGGCCGAATTTGGTCAGACTTATTGTCGTCCTTACTTTTGAGCATAAAATCTACATAAAAGTATTTAATTAATATTTATTAAAATTTATAAAATATTCTTAATTGATTGAATGGACTATAAAGATTTTAATTGAAAGTTAATATTTTGTTTAGACAATGAATTTGTTATATAATTTGAAATTTTAAAAATTTAAAACTAATAATATTTATTTAAAAATAATGATTGAAAGTTATTAAATTATAATAAAAAACACCAATTTTAATAAAGTTTTTTTTGAATGTTAAGTACCAAATTGTACAATCTCCCTCTTAAAAAAAAACGAAGGTACAATCTCCGTTAGTTGATGAACTCATTTGTCAGATCAAATACACTTGCCGGTCAACGCAGTTTTAGTACAATCATTGTGGGCCGCAGAGAAGATCCTCACATCCACGTGTTTCAATCATAACGGTTTTTGCAAATCCAGATCAACAAACTTTAGATGGTACCGTTCGCGCCCTGTTACTACTCTTGCTATATAAGCACATGATTGGGGCTAGGGCTTTTCATTGGCGTAACACTGTGCTTTCTCTACACGGGAACTGAAAATGGTGAAAGGCCGCCAAGGAGAGCGTGTCAGGTTCAATTCTATTTTCCTCTTCTCTTTTATCTTTGTAAAACTCTGACTGTTCTGATAAAAGAACTCTGGGTTCATTTTGGTTCATTTCATTTTTCTCTCTGCAGGCTCTATGTCAGAGGAACTGTTCTAGGATACAAGAGGTAGATTGAAAGATTGGATCTTTCCTTGGGTTTTCAATTCAATTAAGTGTTTGCCCGTTAATTTTGAGAGTTTTGTGATTTGGGTTTGTTTGGATTGTTAGGTCCAAGTCGAATCAGTATCCAAACACGTCGTTGATACAGATCGAGGGGGTTAACACCAAAGAGGAGGTGGCTTGGTACTGTGGTAAGCGAATGGCGTATATTTATAAGGCAAAGGTGAAGAAGAATGGTAGCCACTATCGCTGCATTTGGGGTAAAGTCACTAGGCCTCATGGTAACAGTGGTGTTGTTCGTGCAAAGTTCAAGTCTAATCTACCTCCAAAATCCATGGTAATCTGGTTAATCTTATTCTGTTTGATTTGAATATGGTTTCTATTCTTATTGTTCTGATTGGCGTTTGTTTATTTTTGCTACAGGGAGCTAAAGTTAGAGTCTTTATGTATCCCAGCAACATTTAAGGTATAATTAAGGGTTTTTTTTCTTTAGTTGCTTATTTAAGTTAGGGTATTATGTGTGATGTTAGATATGCGTGTCTCTTGGTGTTCATTATTATGATATGAAGGATTGAACTAGGTTTGAGCAACAGAAACTTGAAGCTAATCTAATCTGTCGTTGTTGTCATTATGTCGTAGCGAATAAGCTAGATATGATACTGTGGGTGTTTGCATTGGTGAACGGTATACCTGTTCAAAACCTGCTCAAGAATTTCCTGCCTGGTGTTCGCTTGTCAATTTGCTGCTAGGGACTTGTTTTCTTTCTGATTCTTGAGATTGACTAATGATTAGGGATGGGAAATTGGCTTGCCTTACTCCTTGATCCTGTTTGATTGGGTTTGGGCTTGTATACTCATGCATGATCAAACTTGTCCTCATATATTTAGGACGTGTTGGACTTGGTTTTCACAATCTTTTGAGCCTGATCAATCAAGGCAAATTAGTCTTGCCCAGACATACTACGAAGGCAATGGATCAAGTTAAGTTTGACCAGACTAAGGCTTGAACCTGAGCCCGGCCTGTTGCCAACACTTGCATATACTTGTTAATAGGGCAGCAAGGCATTGTGAAAACACATAACATTTGTTCCTATGTTGCTTCATTTGTTTGATCCTTGCGGTGGAATCTGATTGTGTACTTGGGCTTCCTAGTTAACTTCCATCATTCTTGTAAGATACACCTTCTTTCTTAGCTCAACATTTTTCTACGTGTTCTTTTGCAGTTGGATGGCTCTTGGTCAACTCGTGGTACTGATGCTGATGTTCGATTTGGGGATGAGAAATTGCAATCTTAAATCAGGAGTCAAGGGTTTAGATTTTGTACTGAGGAATTTTGTAGGAATTTAGGACCACCTGTAAGCACATTTATGGCTTATCCTGAAATTTGGATTTTGAAATTTTTGACTGTCGTGTATATTGTGCATTATAAGCTTGCTCTGGATCTGAAAACAATTTTAGCTTCTCCACTTACCCTTGTTCGGTTTAGTATTTGCACAATGTGGTTTCTATTGTCCCGCGTACTGTTAACATGTCGTCTTCCTTTCCTGCCATTGACCACTGTATCTGAACATGTTCGGATGTAGCTTTCTTCCTACTATAGTCAACGTGCTTGTCTTCATTATCCACTTGAGCGTGTTAGATAAACTGGCAATGGCCCTTGGGAGTTGGGAGGAGTTGTGTGCCCACTGTGGCGATGTTCAAATATCAGTTTGCCTCTTGATGCATTCGGTTGGAACCCCGTAAAAATGTCCCTACTAGTGATGACGAGCTCAGGGAACTGGAGGAGCAACCTGAAAACAGCCGACCCAAGGAGTTGGATGAGTGGCTTGGCAACGATGAGCGGAAGCAACCTGGTAATGACGAGCTCAACAACTGCAGTGACCTGGTAACGAGGAGCTCAGGAACCGGAGGCGGAATTGAGGACTAGGGGAGAAGAGGCGATTTGACATGTTTGTTAAAATTCTTGTAATGTTAGATTTGAAGTGAATATTTGATCCCTTTTTCAATGACAAAAAACACCCGATTTGCCTTCCTGCAAGTTTGGAACTTGCCCAAAGTATGCAATACGTTACATGGGACGTTGTCTACAAGACCCAAAACTATAATCATGACGTATACCAGAAGGAGCGGGTTTTTTTGATTCCAGCAAATGCTACAACATCAATTGAACAACGATTTCAATTTTCGACGAAACAATGCAAGTCGGTACAGTCAGAGGTTGATGTGCGCCAAAGTGGGAACTATACATTAGAGTTATGTTCTATTATATCTCATCTGTATTTATGTAAGATCTACATATTAGATTTAATGAAACGTGACAGTAATATTATAACCGACAACTTATCCCCTTGAGTAGGCGTAGGCGATGTTGGAGGAACATGTGGTTCAAAAATAGACAAAGGTACTGAAAGAAGATCTAGAGATCTACCATCAAAGAAATCCTCCACAGAAGAAAAGAACAGAGAGAGAGAGCAAACAAAGGCGATTCATTTTCGCTTGGATCATAAGGATTACATTGAAATGAATTAAGCCCAGTTTCGAATTTTCACTCAACTACCAGTAGATCTATATGTTTATTAAGCGTAGCTATCCCTATTGTCTTCCTGTAAATCTTTTCTGCAATGCCACTGTTTTAACAGTTCTCTAAAATGCGAAGAAATTTGAGAACCAAATGCAGAATCCAGTATTGGGTTTTCGATTGAATGCATTTTGAGTTCCCGGTCGTCGGAGCCAGTGAAAAGAGTCGAATCCCAGGAAGTGAGATTTATCGAATTGGAAGACTACGCTCAAAGAAGCTAAAGAGAAGCAAGGCATTGAACAGAAGCTACAGGTAGGGTACTCGTGGTTTACACCGAAGTTGGGATTTTTTTAAAGAAAAACTATCTTGACTTTTTTGTGCTTGCAAGCTTGTTTCTTTCGAGTATCTGATACGTTACATCGAACATGGTGAAGCCCAAAGTCTGAACTGAAAAGTGTAAACTATAAAAATGGTGGCTTTATCGAGGCTAAACTATAAAAATGGTGGCTTTATTGTGGGTTCTGCAGATCATGCAGAGACTAAAATATTGTGTAGGACCTTGTTGGACTTGGGACATAGCGTCATTTTGGACGTATTATTGGATTTCAACCAAATGCTTAAACATCTAGTGAACGATAATTTCAACAAAACAGTGCCAAGTGGGGTACAAGGTAATCAATATGATTCCATGTTGATCCATTAAATAGTGAAGCAAAGCACTTAATAAGGGGAACAATGGTGTGTACGCGAGGTAAAGATCGATGGGTGCTAAGTTTTGAGTGCTTTGGAGTTGTTACTTGTTAGATCACAAAAGGGCTCTTCACTGATGGCCTCACCAACCACACACACTGACCACGCGTCCACACTTATGCCCTTCTCAGTTTCATACTTCACAAGCACTGCCTCATTGCAATCCCGTGCCGGTGCTGTCACTAAACTAAATGGAATAAATTATCGTGTCAAAACTGGAACACAACTTTGTCTTACATAAAATTCTGTTGACTAAAGCGCCCTACTTTACTTCTCAGTTCCAAGCGTTCTAATGTTTGTGTTGTGTCTATGTAAATGACCATTTCATGTCCATGTTTCATTGGTCCCCGTGATCGGGAATCGATTTTCAGGTAGTTCCTACATTATTCCTCTCTTCTATCTCTCTTTGTGTCTTTGTCAATGTGTGTCTATATGAACTGGATTTATCTTGTGAGTTCTCGAAGTGACTTGGAACTTCCTTGTCTTGGATCTCTCTTGGCATTCACTAGATTTTAGTTTCGTTTCGTTTATTGGCATTCTGTTAACGGGGTGTATGAATATGTTCGAAAGTTATGTTCTTGTCTCACTCGCTTGCTTGCTAGTTTGTTCATTTATGGGGAATGAGAGAACAATTTACCATCAGATCATGCGATTGCATTTGCTACTTCCATTATATTAACAGTTTTTACTCGTAAGATGAAGGTGAGCTTCAGATTTTCCTGCATTACCGCAGCACAATCTCAGAATGCTCTGATTTTGTTTCAGTTCTAACACAGCAGATTGGTCAACCAATAATTTTCCTGTGTGCTTCAACTCTGAAGAATGTGTTCATAAAACTTATCTTTTCTTGAAGGATTAGAGAAAAGAAAATGGACTTCCATTCTGGTTCATATGGCTGGATGCAGAGGTTACATGCGTCTAGTTGGCTCTTCCTGCTTCTACTCTTAATGCAGAAGTTTGAAAGAACAGTATCAGTTTCAAGTTACTTGATAGGCCTTGGAAGCTATGACATAACAGGACCAGCTGCAGATGTTAATATGATGGGATATGCAAACACTGATCAGGTGGCATCTGGAGTTCATTTCAGGTTGCGAGCTCGTTCCTTTATAGTGGCTGAACCTCAGGGGAACAGAGTAGTATATGTGAATCTCGATGCTTGCATGGCCTCCCAGCTCGTTACAATTACAGTACTGGAGAGACTGAAAGCAAGGTAGATACCTGATAACTTCCGTTGTTTTGGATTCAAGATGCACAAGTACAAAATTTAGATTGCTAGAAACAAACAGAATCATCCACAGATGTCTGATAATCACTTTCTGTATATTGTTCAATAGGATTTATTCTTTTTGAGTCTAATTTGTAGTTGTTATAAATCACAATTTTAATAGTTTAGGATTAGAGAATCTTTTACTTGCTCTAATTCACTTCACTTTTACATTTGATCTTTTGTTGTTGTCTCTGTGGATCATCTACTTGACGGTTTTGTGCTCTCACAAGGTATGGGGGGCTTTACACGGAGCAGAATGTTGCCATAAGTGGCATACACACACATGCTGGGCCTGGAGGCTATCTCCAATATGTTGTGTATATTGTAACTTCTCTTGGATTTGTTCGCCAGTCATTTGATGCCATTGTTGATGGTATCGAGCAAAGCATCATACAGGCTCATGAAAATCTTCG